>VUQR01003717.1:5546-61880 GCA_015108515.1 Hemichromis elongatus
CCCCCCCCAATCGCTCGAGTCCTTATGTGGGTTACTTCACATGTGTCTCTTCATATGAAGGGCCAGGTGGTCAGACCTTGAAAAGGCGCGCTCACACAGGTGGCACTGGAAGGGTCTGTGTCCGGTGTGTTTGCGGAAATGACGGGTAAGCTCGTCGGAGCGGGCGAATTTCCATCCACAGCCTTCCCAGCTGCAGTGGTACGGCTTCTCACCTGCATGGACAAAATAAATAAAAGAAATTTATTAGACTGTGCTGAAACGGAAAATTGGTTCGATCAATGCGCTGCTCTGTGCGTAATTGCACACTTAAAAAAATCATGACAAACTTGAGCTCAAACTTACCGGTGTGAGTGCGGAGATGTGCCTTCAGATGCGAGCTCTTTGTGTAGGTTTTTCCGCAGCCTGCAAACGTGCAGGTGTGCGTGGCCGTGCGCTTCCGTGGCCACGTGCGCCTGCCTCTTTTGGGTTTGGACTCCAGCAGTTCGAGGGGAGATGAGGGTGGCGTAAGCATCACCCTCTGTGCGCCCGGCTGCAGGTTGAGACCTTCATCATACATGGCAAAGCCAGCATGCGGAGCGTGGTAGGGCATCTGCATCTGTGGAACCTGAGGGTGGTGCTGGAAAGCCACCGCTGTGTGATATTTCTGCTGAAAGTTCATGGACTGGCATAACTGTCCCTGACAGTCCGAAACTCCCTGATCATCGGGACTCAGCGGTGGGGTCATGTTGCTGGCCGCTCGGGGAGAGATGGCCACTCTTGGCTGTTCAAAGGACATCATGCACGAAACGTTGCCTTCTTGCTTGATTTTACTGCAGCTCTGGGGCACCATGCCCATTACGGGACCATAACTGTCCATTGGTGGCTCTACTTTGATGTTCTCCGGGCGGGGGAAATGCGCCGTGCTGGCATAAAATCTTCCCTGAATGCTAGGGTTGCGCGTAATGCCATAGCTGTCCGTTCCTTCGGAGCGGAGTTGCTCTGTCATGAGGCTGGCGCCGTACGGGGGCGGCGGGGAGCGATGGTCGTCTGCTGGGAACGATGGCACAGAGTTTCCAGTCGTGTACATGTTGGGATCGGCGGTGCCCAGATAGTCCATCGCGCTGTCTGAGCCAGTTGTATTGGCAAGAATAAAATCCAGATCCAAATAGTTACTCAGATCCTCGTCGTCCTTTTTGCTTTGATTGTCCAGGTTTTGTACCATTTCAAGCATGGAGCAGCTCGAAGAGACCAGTTTGTCCATCTCTCCCTTCCATCTCTGCAGGAATGAAGAGAAAAAAAGCAGATGAGAAATAAGCAACTGCAGAAGTTTTCTTAGAACCAATATATATATATTTTCCGGAGCAAATAAATTATTTCTACGTGACATTTGTATTATTACAAGCAGAATAAAAATCCCGGATAATTAAAAACACGCACACAAAAAACAAATACATAGAATTACGCGAGATTGTTTGAAACTTACATTTTCCCAGGGTTTTTCTCTTTGGTTTGAGAAAGTCGAAAATGACGGTAGCATCACTCCGGATAAGGCCATCGTTGGGTAAAGTAATATAAGTTTCTCTTGTCAAAGTCTTGCTGTGTGGAGCGGCAGCCGCGCAGGGGTCTGTGCGCCTATTTCACTGTCGCTACTCCACAGTTGTGCATCAAATACATGAACAAGTTTAAAAGTGGTAGGAGGTCCTCCGAACCTTATAACTGTTTTCCGAGTGCGCCTGGCCAATTGTGAGAGCTCAGGAAACAACGTAAAGTTCGGTAAATTTAGCGCTTTATAAAGCAGCTCGCGCAGACTCACTGCTCACTTGTGTGTGACAGGCACGGAGGCTCGCACAAGGCTCTTTGAAAAGGGGCGGAGCCTATTCAGGCCCTCCCACATTGTGACGCAAGATATCTGAAGTTTGTTTTTTTAAATTATAAACACAAGCTGTATAGCAACCATACATACTTACGTAATCATCTAAAAAGTACAAGTACAGTGACTGAAACTGCTGGAGGCAAAGCCACACAAGCAGCTTAAAAATAAAGACTGTCAGTACTCGACTTAATCACCATGACACAAAGGAGATGTGGCTTTTCTAATGAACATAATAAAAATATAATTAGATTCGGATTAGCGGGTTCTATTCTAGAAAGACAGACATTGAAAGATTCGCCACGAAATGAAAAAAAAATGCTGGATGGGGCGTGCATTATTAATATAAGTATTAAATATTTATTATTTTCTGATCTCGATGACTCTATAAACCCTTTTTTTTTTCTTCCACACTTCCTCAGGCACTGGTGCAAGAGCCTCAGTTAAAAAAAAATTTCTTTAAATAAACACGTTTGTAGTAAACTTATAACAGCTCAGTAAAGATGCGTGCAGTGTAGGTGCCTGTGCCGAGTGTCGCTCCCGGCTCATTATCATTAATGGAAGATGCTTTTTGTTCTCTCACAACGGGCTTGTCTAAACAGGCGCCAGGGTCGTCTGAAACTTTTTTTTTTTTTTGAGGAGGGGGTATGATCACGCTTGAACCATTACTGATATAACCGTCATTTAAGCTAACGTCCCGTTCACATGTAAATGGCATAATTGGGGATACTGGTTTCGTTTGGGGTCACATTTGCATCACAAATCAGCGTTAGTGTTTGTTGCTGCTTCGGCCGAGAGATTTGAGGTTTTCGCAGTGAGGAAAGGGGGGGATTGTTTTCTGGAGGAATCCGAGGAAGTCGTCTGGCCCCAGAGGTCATGAAGACAGGCTTTCTGCGGGGTACTACTTTTTCTGCCACTTTATTCTAAAATGTGATGACGTTAGAAAGATTGGTGCCTAAACTTTATTCCTTGCATCCAAGTCAACATACAATAGTGCAATGAAAAAAGAGATTGTTTTAAGAAGCACGTGTTTTATCAAATGCCACACTGAAGCACGATTAGTGGAGGCAATTAGGCACAAGTAATGATTTAGATTACCTGTAAGCAGCCATTTATCTGCACGTGGAGCTGATGTTAAGCTAGTTTTGTTGTAAGTTTAATGTAGACTTGTTATTTTTTAGAAGGAATGCTTTCCTCTAAAATTCAGAATAAGTCAAAAGAAGCCTACGCAACTCCAGGACAGCAGCCTGAAGTACACTCTATATTTTAGGTACTCTCCAGCTGTACTTTATGTAGGTTTTAACCTGAAACCCCAAGAGAGCAACACACCTCATCCTCAACCTCAGCAGGTTAAAAAAGCGCAAAAGTACTCAGTGTGCTGATGACCTGATCCAAGTCGGATCCTAATGACAGATACACCACCTCTCATCAAGCTGTCATGTCCACCACCTTCACCAGTAAGCTTTTAGCTGTGAGGTTTCCACATCCTGAGCCCTGTCAGCTCTGTGTGTTCAGTGGAAAGTGCGTCACACAGAAGTCCAGTAAGGCCAGAGAGGAAATGTGTTTTTAGTGGCAGCGCAGCAGACGGCCTGATGTCTGAACTCGTGACCGCTGTTGTTGACCCTTGCTCTGTGCCACGACTCTTTTCTGCTTTGCTACTAGTGAGAGTGAGAGCAATCTTACTTCCTCTCTTACTCAGCTACCTTTACTGCCCTGTAATGCCTGATAGATTACATTTAGGCAATTACCAAAGAACTCCAGGTTGTTAGAGTCATTGCTTAAAAATTTCTTGCACCACTACGTTTAAATTCAGAAACCTTATGAAAGATTTGTCACTCTGTGAAAGCCCACATATATATAAAAAAAACAGCAGGCTGTCTTAACAGTATATTACACCAATGTCATTTGAACTTTTAACTTTTCATGACCTGATTCTAAACTCTTGTCTTTAGCATTTTACTACATGCTTTTGTCTTGCTTAAAGGGAGCGCTAATAATATTTCCCTTCTTTCTCAGAAAGTTGGATCTCACTTGTTTAACTTGTAAAAACAAAGAGGCTAAATATTTGTTTTTATGGCATTTTTGTGGCTTATTATTTGCTGGCCTGTTGCAGTGACTTCGACATACTTTATATATGTCTCATAAATGTCAACAGATTCCATTCAGGACACTTGAACATGAGCAGACTGGGATGAAACATCAGGTTTTTCTACCCACTGAGCCACAGCTGCTGATTTTCTGTTTATACAAGCTCTTGCTCAAGGTTTGTATTTGTAAAAAAAAAAAGTGAAAAAGACCAGAAGGTTAATTTGGCTTATTTAATTATATGTAAATAGGCCTGAATTTGTACTGTATGTATTAGGTAACTTCTATCTGAAGTGTTTTTGTGCAGATTTGAAATACTGCGTTCCAACTAGCACCGCTTAATAGGAAATCTTTGACTCAACGACGCTGCACCTGGCGGATTCAAAACCAAGCCAAACATGACCGAAACGTTTATACGCGAGCAGCCCATACCCACGGTGAACTTCACTCAGCGTGCACTGGTCTGTGAAGCAGAGCAAATTGATGTGAAAGGCAACAAAAGTAGTTGGCATGTCTTGTGGGAATACATCATAGAACATTTAAGAGACGGGTTTGTATTTCGTTCTGAGCTGTCACTTCCTGCGGAGAAGTGCGCATACCCGAGGAGAGAATTTCATTTGAGCGCACTGGGCAAATATTCATGCTGGACACACGATGGGCGGGGCACTCTTATGACTGCAGCAGCCCACGTAAAAACATCTCTCAGGCTGTACTCAAAGATTTGTAGCAAGTTCATAAAGAAGTGGTACTCAGTTGATCCCTGTGGGGAAAATTGCCCCCATGTGCTTTCCACTCTACAGAGGTCAGAGGTAAAAAAGGAAAAACGGGACAAAAACCTTGGATTCAGTGCACTTGTCAGTAAAAGCATCGTCTCTCTTGAAGTCAAAGTCTGCACTTTCAGCTCTTACTGCAGAAGAGGAACCACCAAAGTCATCAAATGGCAGGATTAAGTATAGATTAGCAACATTTCCAGCGAAGCCTCTTTCCCTGAACTGAATTTACACAATAGTTTTACAATTGAGCAACAATGAAATTTCACAGTTGTTCAAACTATTACTGTTGCTGTCTTATCTGTGCTATGAGGTGATCAACTTATCAACGGGCTGTCATGTCGCTCAGGAATAATGAAGCTGTTGACATGTTGCTGCATTAACAGCGGCACTGGTTCTGTAAAATCTATTCTGTTCTCTTAGAAAAACTTTCCCACGTAGGACTGTGACAATACTCTTGAGAACTTTAAGCATCCTCTTTTGTTTTTTGTCCAAGATGCTTTTCAGGACTTTGTGTAAAATAAAGACGAGCTATTTGTAAAGAGAACCTCCCATCCCAGTGCAGCCAAAAATGGAGAGATCAAACAAACTACAAAGTGCAGTTTCACAGAGAGAAAGCACAAAAGAAGAATGAGACAATGCTGTTCTACGAGAACATGCTCGACCTCAGCAGGATAATACTGTACACATCCTGCGTCCAGTATTTCTTTGAGCGTGGAAAGGCAGATAACTTTACGGGTCTCCGAAAATGCCAAGTTTCTGACAGAATACAAATGGGAATGTTAAAAACACCAAGCATGAGGTTTATTAGCTCATCACGCTGATGAATGCCTCATGTTCTCCATGATGAAACTTCATGTTGTCACTAGTGGCTGTTTAACTTAGTGACATGAGTAGAGCCGTGCATCGTGTTTATGTCACGTCTGCAACTGCTTCATCACCCGAGCTGAGGATTTTTCATGGAAAAACAGTGTGTAAGTGTGAGAGAGGACTTGGCGGACCCGCTCTGACATCCCGACTGGGCGAGAGGCAGCGAGAGTTTGAGAGTGAGTTGGATCCTGCTCTGTGCTTATATACCCCAGTTATTTTTAACCACCCACCCCCTTGCTTATTACAGCGTTTCCCCCCTCCGAACACTCAGGAAGCACGTTTGGCTCCTTTTCCTGCTCACATGCGGCCAGATTCAAACAGAATCAAAGAATGATAGCATTGAGGCTCGCCATCCCCACTGCTGGAAAAAAAAAAGGGGGGGGATGTGGACAAGGTGGGGGGATGGAGGGGGCTGTCAAATGTTAAACAGAAAAGGTTGGCACACGCCAGTGGCATGACATTCTCAGAGCTGGCTCCGGTCCTACTCTAATTTCAGACACCGTCAAACATTTGTTAGAAAAGTCAGCCCAGAGACGGTCCTGGGAAGCTTCTGTAGCTGCTGGTGGGCCTTCAACAAGGTTACTTTGTTGAATTAGCTTAACTAAAGTACAGCCGAATTTCATAGCGACACTTAACTGTGTCTATTCAGACCCGTCAGTAGCTCTGTAGACCATTTGTGGTTCTTCTTTTTAACAATGTGTTGCATGACATTGCCTAAGTGTTATATTGTTAAGTAACTGAGTTGATACTAAAGATTATCTAGAGACCAGTTTAACTCCTGACCTTTACCACATGCTCTTTTATTTTTGTTCACTAGTAAAAAAAAGTTTCATGAATGTTAATTGCGTGTAGTCATACACCCACAAACAGAGAAAACCAGTTATACCAACCAAAGTCGATCAAGACAGCCTGAATAAATGTGGGATCCAGAGCAGGATTAGTGGCATTTGACTGCATTAGCGTGCTGTCGGTTCATTTAATAAACCGTCGTGTCAGTTACAATGTTGAAAACTTGTCGACAAAGGTGCAATAAGCTCCTCTTTTTGTTCTCGACTCTATCTGGCTAATAAACCTGTTGTCGTCTCTGCTCACAGAGAAACAAAGACCACATACTGGCCCCTGCTGCGCTCCACAGCACCTCTGCTTTAAAACAGCCAGCGTCTGTCTTCCACAGAGCCCAAACATGTGTCCCAACAACCAGTGCAGCTTTCAGCAAGTGTTATGGAAACCTACCTTTTAAAAATATGCAGCACACTCAGGCTAACATGGCAGGAACACTGGCTACATGTGGATATAATTGAGCCAGTAGAGCACAGAGGGGATGGGCCCCAATTTATTAGCTGTTAACACCAAGAATCCTACTGGTCCAACCCGTCACACCACACACACATGGCTTCACAGACAGTAAAAGTGTTGTTTTTTTAATTCTTTTTCTCTCCAAAAGTGCAAAGAAAGGTGCTTTTTATTTGATAAACGAGAATAGGGAAGTGAAGTGGGCCACTCCAAAAGCCACTGAAACACTTTCAGATACCCTGTGGACACATAACAATTCAAAGTGCTGCTTATTGTATTACACAAGCACTAGAAGGCATAATCAACCTTTGAAAAAAAATACACTTATTAGCTCTCCTGCTTAGAGTTAGATGACATTCATACTACTCTAATCAACGCTTGGCAGTTTTTCAGGCGGTCATGTGCTGAACTTTCTTTTTGGACATCCTTAAATGCTCTGTGATGGATAAGACTGCAGAGCTGTGCTAGCAGTACCCCAGTGTCCTCCATAAAGCATAAAAAACTGCAGTTTCTCAACTGCACCACTGGTGTTGGTGCCAAATGAGAGTTAATCACATTAAACAGGGCTGGCAATTAATTTTTTAAGGGGCCATATGAAAAACTGGGACTCCTGTGGAGGGCCACATGAATAACAAATTCAGTTTTTAATATTAATCCTTATAATCTAGTACTGGTAAGAGCAAATATTACACTCAAGTCCTAGTTGTGGACTGCCCACACCTGCCATATTCTTCTTCTACCCTTTCTTTAAAGCAGAAATAAAGGTGTTTACTACCTACTACCTTTAAGGTGAATTTCCCCATTTGTGGCCCCTGTAAGGATTGTGAATTTTTATATAACTCCCGCATTAAAATTGTATTGAGTTTTAAATTTATGAATGATTAAGCCACTGGTGTCATTGGTGACAAAGGTGGCTACAGATGCTAGCTGCCTGCTAATTAGATTCTGTGTATTTTTTTAGACAAATTATGGTTTGATGCGCGGATTAATTGTACTGCGGTTTTAATGTCATTATATGTTAATTCGTTCTTTCAATAAGGTCACTCAGGGCTTGAAAATACAAAGATAAAACAAACATAGGAGTGGCATCAATTTTTTACATTTTTCCACTCTGCAAAAAGCAAATAAACATAATTCCTAAAAGGTCACACATCTCTTCAAAGTCATGTACTGACTTTGTATGATGTGCGAAGGGTATTCATTAATAATCCACTGTGCCGGTGTAAAAGGCACTGTGCTTTTTCTGTTCTGTTTGCACTAATTTGTAACCTGACTAGTGTCAGCAGGTTAACTCAACTGCTCGATCGAGCCTTTCGTTATGATGACACTGCAAGTAAAGTCGTGCTGAAAACTGGGGTGCTTTTCTCCCCTGCTATAGTTCGACAACTTCAGACCTGTGCACATTTGAACATGCCGCACTAAACTGTGCCAGCTGTTCAAATAGCATATCCATGGCCTCGACACAGGTTCCCTATTGAATCCACGCTCGGCTTGATTGAGTGATCGAGCCCGCGGTGCGCTTTATAGTGTACACACTTCAAAATGGCGACATTTGTGAAAAGCCTAATAAAAACATTCCTGGAGTAAGGTATGCGCCAGGTATTTCCTCTCCTACACCTTACCATTCCTTAAGTGCACTCGTCTGTTTTCACAGAACCGCACTGTTTCAGTGAGCGGACACCGATCCTGTACTTGTGAATGGAGTCGTGTTTTAAACTAAAAATGAAACTCCCTTAAAGAGCAAAAGGTTTGTGCTCTTTGAGCCAAATTTTTGGGAGCTGATTGCTCAGTCGTTTGAGAAACGGATGAGTTTGAGGTTGTAAAATGAATGGAATGCTGCGAGTGGACGTCATTATGTATGAAATCCAGAACGACAGGAGTATATCACCTATCGTTCGCACAAGTGTCATGGAAAATGGTGACGAGCTCGCATCGGAGGGCGTTTAAAAGGTCAGGCTGAGTGTCACTAGAATACAGCAGGATTGCATCAGGGTTACATGTCAAAATGAATTGTATATGAAAATTTCTCAACTTCAGGGTCAACATTTCAGGCTTACGCAATATTTCAAATGCAATTTGAATGCCGACTCAAAAGATTTCCTACTTTACTCATCATTTACAATTCAAAGTGTAAAATCAGGTGTCCATGTGTGGGGTCATCGCTATAAGCAGTTTTGTCTTTTAAATTTATTGTTATGTACATATATACACGTGTGTGTGAAGGGTAAGTGGATGTGAAAGTACTTCTTGTGATTCAAAGGTTCAGGCTTTAAACTGCTCTGAATGCTGAGATCTTTTTCTGCCTACTCTTGCTTTCAGTTGTTTGAGGCTTACCCGCCTACTGCTCAAGCTTTCTGTTTGCGACGGGCAGCCAACCAGGTGCTCAACAAGCTTGGTTTCAGACAGTGAATGAACTGAAGCTCTTCTTCAAGGCCAAATTTAACACAAATAAGCATAATTTTGAGCATTTTCTTTTTAATTTGTACATGAGTTATATACTCCAACTCTTTAATGCAACAGAAATAGGGCAGGAAAGGAAGAAATATCAGATTTCTAAATTATGACTGAGCAACAAGTTGAAGCCATTGCCACACTGTTTAGCAGCAGAGAGAGGAGAGGAGATGTCGGTTAAATCCTAGTCACTTTTTTACAGACAATGTGATGAAAATGTGATTAACGTAACCACAGAGAGTACAACTCCTCCACTCCTGTCTCATCTGATGACATTAACCAGTATACATTTGATCTTGAGAGCGTCTGCTACTGCCCATGTGCATGTAGCAACAACCGTAACAGAAAGTCACACTTACTGACCCAAATGAACAAACCAGAGATGTTGGGTGGATGATGAGAAATATAAAATCTGGTGGGGTGGGGTTTAGGATATACACAGGAATGTTATGGAAAGTAGTTTTACAGTACATTTACTTTGCACACTTTCTGTCAAACACAGCAGGAGTTTGATTATTTCCACCAATACAACGTAAATATCTCCTGTGGCAGCTGACTGGGTGATGGTTATTAGAGTAGTTGGATAGCACGTTGGTTAGCATTGCTGCTTTACTGTGTTTGAATCCAGTGCTTGGAATTTTTGGAGTTTGGATGTTTTCCACACATCTGCGTGGGATAACTGGTGGGCTGTCTCTCTCTGCGTCAGCCCTGCAACAGACCCACGACCTGTCCAGGGTGTATCCCACCTCCCCCTCTATGGTAGCTGGGATAGGCTTCAGCTCCTTTGTGAAGCTAAACTAGAAAGAAATTGAAATCAACCCAGGTGAATTCTGACCTCTTCTGTGTCCCAAAGGCAAGAGGCTTCATGTTTTCTTGCAAGCTGTTCAGCAGCCAGTCAGTAACTCATGGGGGTGTGGCACCGGTGTGGGGGGATCCTCTGCGCATTACAGATGCTATCTCAAAGACGCACCGGGACATTAACCCCCAGTCAAACTGTAATAAATTAGTTTTAAAGTGGGTGGTGGGTAAGAAAGATGCTGATATATGGAGTTTAGTGTAGTATACTTAGTATCACTTCTTCTTTTCTTTCACGGTGCAATTTGGAAACTGGCTTCATGTTTGATTGAAAGATAGCTTCATGCGATTGCTGAAATGTTGGGGATTCAAAATAACAGATGATTGAGTCAACTCTGAGTGGAAAAACAGCAAAATCAGCCTCTTCTATACGTTTTACAGTTGAAAACAGTTAGAGGGAGTGTTCAGGTGTTCAGGGTGGATCTACAACTGAGTAATTTAGATTTTTGGGTTTGGCTGCAAAAAGGGAGAGAAGATAACAACCTGTGGTTGTCAAACAAACGAGATCCGGTGTGTACCGACATTTTGGCACGCGCTGAATTCATATTTTGATGTGTCCTTCTTTCACTCTTAGCCTGCTGACAGGAACTGGTATTTGTAGTGTGGTTTTGTGAACTAACCAGGTGGGTCCAAGATGCACTGAGTGAATCCACACCAATGCAAAATATTCACTTCGTGATGTGTGAAGTGTGCTACCTCAACGGAGAGAGTGGTTTGCCGAGCCGCATGTCGGTTTCCTCTCAACTTTCAGCAGTTTCTTTTGTGGCTATGTGCAATCCACTGATGGAACCTGATTTAAAATCTGTTCGAAGCCGTTTACAGTTGGAACATTTTCATCTGTTTTAAATATAGCAGTGTTTTACTACTCCAGCAGAACTGAAAATACCCACACAGTTACCAACACAAAGTCAAAGATAACTCTGAAAACGCCCAAAAGGAGTGAAGTGAGTCAAATTACTTCTGACACTGCATAGCTAATTGATTTATTTACTACACCTGGCTTCAATAAATGGACCCAAAGTGCAGGTTACTGGCATATTTAATGCTGCAACTATGGTATAATTACACTGTAATAGCGCAGGGGCCTCACTGGACTGGTTACCTTCAATATCGCCCTCTTCCTTGCAGCGCTTTAATAATTTATATCTATTGTATAATCTGTATGTCTTCTCTTACTTCCTGAATGAGGCCCACTATTGATCGGGTTGTAATTTATTTGCTTTTCATGGGGTGAATACTGACGGGGGTTGGTTCTTATCATAGCCGAGGAATGATGATTAACCAAAGTCAAATTCTGGCATCAGAATAAGCGTGACTACAGAAATATATAATTAACGTGTATCGTCAGAGCCGTCAGAGCATTTTTTTCGTCATAAGTCAGCGCAGGGTCAGATCTGTTGTGAATGACAGGGATTATTACTACAGGGAAGGACTGCTGACATAACTGCTCTGTGGTGTTTTATGATTGGGTCTCTTATTCATCAACCAACTGTGCCCAAAATATGTGATCATTTTGTCCTCTGACTGTAAGACTATGTGCATACACAAACACACACGCACGCGCCCAGTGCTTAGCAACTGCATGTGTTGTGACTCAGCGAGGAAAGCCAAATCAGAGGAACTCTCACTCCTTGACATCTGAGCCTGTCACCACTCCTCGGAGGCTTCTTTTAGGGTCGCAGGTCAAAGCTGGCTGCTACCCTGAGGTGTCCTTGGGCCCATGACCTTTGAAGGGCTTGGGGTCTCCACCCTCTCGACCTTGACTGACCGCTTAAAACTCACCTGAGCTCTGCCTCAGGCACTTATCAGGCCCATCTCGTTTGCAGCTCAGATGAACTGTCAGAACCTGTTCTCTCACCAGCTCATCACGAGACCTTTTGACTGCGCTGTCCTTTGACTAAGCGCATAGATAATGACTCTTGGCTCGATTAATTCCTTCTTGCTTTTGTTCCCATCTGAGCACTTACAACTGTCAGCATGCCTGAGCAACTCTCTCCAGCAGGACAGGTCACGTACTTCAACCTGTTGCAGGCTGAGGGGATAAACACACTTGATCCATAAATGCATGTGCGCTCATGGAGCGAGAGCTCTGCAGCTCTGGGTCACATTCTCAAATGCAGCTGCTGCGTTTAACCTGAGGCTCAGACACAGTGCAGGAGAAAAGCCTTTGCTAATCTACCTGCCTGGCATGATTTGCAGTGCAGACATTCTTATGTTAAAGGTACAGAGATGTTGTTTTTTTTTCCTCTCGTGACAAAGCATGCATGTGAAAGTACATCGTTCTTATGCTATGGGTGTGGTCCTTCTTTCTTCTGTTGAAGAATGTCGACCCAGCATAATGAGAATCCCTGGATAATGTACTTGTTTATACATACATCTGTCTATCATGCAAATGAAGCAAATAAAAAATTATTTTAAGGAGGTGGTGGAACATTATTCTCAGTTCTGCTTTAGACTTTTTAAGTAGTCATATATTGGAGGTTGTCAGTGTATTTTGAGTTGTATTACCGAGGTGTACTCTGGTTTAATGCAGCTGGTAACCACTTCCTGTTTTTCGAACAGTGAATCTTCTCACAGTTTGGCCATAATTTCCTGAAGTGTGTGTTTCGTGTGTGTAAGCGCAAGCATTTGTGTGTTGTGGCTTAACGCAAGCTGAGGTGGCTTGCATGTTTGCAGTGAACAATCACAGTTCCTCTCTACTCAAGGTGGTGCACCTTTTCAAGCTGCAAACGACGAGGCTGGTAAACACTTTGCAGCTTACATGAGCATGTGTGTATATGTGTATGTGTGTGTGCTTTTTGTATACATGTGCAGCTATGCAAATGTATCTGAACGTAGCTTCTTCAGTGTATGTAATGGCTATGGTGTAATGGAATAAAAATGAAGCTGAAGATTCGTTGTTTATTAATGCAATCAGGAATCGCCATTCTGGCATCATGCTATAAGATTCCCGCTCAGCTTAAATGTTAACATGTGAGATTTGTGTTAACACTGTGTCCAGATCTGTGCATCTCTCTCTTTTTAGAGCTTTGTCTGTGATCAGCTCAACGGTCTGGACCTCACACAGCCTCATGACAGAGATACCACATTCCTGTCTGTGCAGAGGCCCATGTCTGATGTTGTCTTTCAAATCAAAGATTAACAAGAACACATGTACGCCAGTTGTGTATATATGTGTGTTTCTGACTGCGCCAAGGAGACTCATACGCGGGCCCTAATTTGTTTTTGCAGACTCTGAGGTCAGCAGTGCCAAGATTTATACTCAACTAGCTTTTATCCCCTCACCCCCATTGAACTGCAAAAGCCTGACAGATATGCTGTTGGTTTAAAAATGTAGACAAAGGCGCACATCGTTTTACATTCTCTGTGCAAGACGCATTGTTGATTTCTGGTTTTTAGTCATGTGGAAATGCTTACAAGTTACCAGTGCTCTTTATCAAGGTTGCATATCTTAATTTAAGTTGCTATCACCTAGTTACTGTTCATGATTTTGTGAGTTGTTGACTTCCTACGGAAAGCCATGCAGCAACAAAGAGAGCACAGATAATCTAGCAGCTGCATCACATAGGTAGCCACACATGCCACAAGTTGGAGAAGTGGGCCTGACTTGTGGGGGAAGAGGCTCCCCACTGGTTTTACACACAGAGATAAACAGCACATTTAACTGAAAATAGATCTCCTTCATCTCCCTTTGACCTAGAATTTGTGAACCCACACTGAGGGTTTTCGAACTCAAACCAGTTGTTACCTGCCTCTGAACAGCTGAGGGGAAATATCTGACATTTAGCAGCTCACATGTGAAGGCCTCAGCCCAAAGTAGCCCCCCGAAAAGCAGAGGGTCCGTGACCAAAAACTTAATAAACTGTCATCCTTCATCCTGAAATATCCTCATCAGAAGACAAACTGGGGTTATAATAGAAATGTATGGCAGGGTGTGTCATGTTATGAAAATGCCACAAATTATGGGCTGGTGGGGAATTGTTCTAATCCAGCAAACCAGTGCTGCGGAAACAAAGCTGCCATTTTGGAGAAAGGGAAAGAGCCCGTTGTTTCCTGAGTGCAGGCTGAGATCTAATGGATCACGATGAAGTTGTGTGGGTCTGATGGAGGTTTTTGTTTCTTTTTTTTGAGGTGGGAGACCCCACAGATTGGAGGGTTTGGGGGTTTTCATCTGTGAGTGCATGAAAATATCTTTCACTGAGACTGCAAGACAGAGTTTTATAATTAGGGTTAGTTCTAATCTAAATAAGGTTGAGTTTCATTTCTTTTTTTTTAATTTTCCCATCTGTCAGCAGGCATACGTGAAGAAAAGATATTGAAGATAGCGCCGTACATATTCTCTTGAGTAATTTAAGTCATTTCTCTTTGTCTTCTGAGTCATTCTTTACTAATAATTCACCGCACTTGCTCAAACTAAAGCTTTCATCAGATGTTCAGACGCAGCAATGTCCTGGATCATGTTGTGTTTCTGTGGCTCGCTGCTTTTCTTGGAATGTGCGCTGGCTCTTTGATTGTTCTGTTTCCTGTGATTTCAGAGGCCCTTTGTCTCGGCATGGTAACTCACTAATCAGGGAACTCCGTCATAGCTCCCCGTCGCTAGGCCGCACTCCCCTGATGTCACCCTCTATGTAATGATATTTTTGGCTTTGCTCTCATGTCTCCTGCAGTCCACTGAAGCAGAAAAAAAAGTTAAATTTGGGAAGAACAATCACCTTTTGGAATGTGCACAGTGGAAAAAAAAAAGAGGAAACTGTGGTACAAGTGACAGCTAAAGAGGTGACCACTCTGTCACAAGGCACAGCTCCAAAAGTGAACCAAAAAAGTGAACCAAAAAACCAAAAAAGAGAGATTATTTATCAATCTTTTTTCACCTGAAATTCCTCTTACTTTCATGCTTGTGTTTGATTTATGACTTGATATACTTTTGGCTACTGGTTACATTCATTCATTTTTCTCTATTCATAAACTGTGTGAAAAGAATTGCTTTTGCCAGGACTGAAGAATCATAATGAGGTTAGTTTTTTTTTTTTTCGAACTCTGGGTTTCCCCCATCTTTTTTTGCTTAGACTGTGGTTTTGTGATGTGTTATGGGATCCATGAAACAACAACGAAACCAGATGTGCTTAGTAATGCGTCTATATACAGTCTTAACACATTTGCAGAAGTTGAACTGAGAGAACGCCGAGTAGTCGGTGTTAAAACTTTGTGCCGTCTAAGCTTTCTGGAAAGGCTTCTGTTCTTATATACCAACTCTCAAAATAACCCCCCTCCCATTGGCTGAGCGCGGCTGGGTCAGTGAATCACATCAGGCCAATTAGAGAGTAACACTTCCTTTACTGGGAAAGATGTTTCCTGTTGATAGTAAATGTATGGCCTGCCGAGGAGCAGAGAAGGGAGGGTGGGCTGACATGCTGCCAGTGTTTCCCTGACCTTTGTGGCCTTCTTGGAGGAAAAACTGATGGTGTTGTTGGAGCGAGGTGTGTGTTTTGACTGTGTGTATGTGTCTGTGTGGTGGAAATTAACTGAGCACAGTAACTCAAACACTGTTTTGAGATTCCTTCACAGAATATTTTAACTTTATGCTCCTTTGTCTCGATGCATGCTCAATCATCACAAAAAGTTGACTCTGTTCAACTGGACGTCCAGTTGAACAGAGTCAACTTTTTGTGATTTATGTTGCTTTGTAATTCTTTCCCATCACAGTTTCTCTCTTGAATATATTTATTTGAAATCTGCTTTTTAATCTAATAACAAAATCTTTTTTTGGTATTTTTACTTTTTCCTTTGTTTTCCCCCAGTAGTTTTTAGTGAGGGTACACACTTTATGTATACACTTATCAGGCACATTAAAACCACTGGCAGGTGCAGTGTATATCATTGATCGCTCTCACATTCATGCTGATGTTTCTGGTAATTTCCCACCCTCATCACCTCACAGTTTTGCTAGTATCCCTTGATTGCTTAGGCATTCCTTTTCAGGACATTATCCCAAGGACGCTGTCCCCCTCCACGCCACAAAAGCTGTTCAGGAATGGCTCTAAGAGCACCACAAAGAGGCCAAAGAGGTGTTGGAGATTGTCCAGATCTCAATCTGATCAAGCATTTGTGGGATGCGTCAGATTGAATCGGATCCTTGGAGTCCCCGCTCCAGAACCTCACAGGATCTCAGGCAGGGGTCCCCAATCCCAGTCCTCGAGGGCCGGTGTCCCTGCAGGTTTTAGATGTGTCCTTGATCCAACACAGCTGATTTAAATGGATAAATTACCTTCTCAACATATCTTGAGGTTCTCCAGAGGCCTGGTAATGAACAAATCATTTGATTCAGGTGTACACTTCGTCAGTAGCTTAAACATTGACCTATAAGCTAAGTCTAAACATTTACACTTCATCTTCTACATTTTACGAATATTACTATGTGTTTTACTTCAGTTTGTATTTGTGATTATGAACACAAGACCTATTTTATCAGTTGCTTTTTTACTCTGCATCTGAATACTTTCTCAGCACTGCACAGCAGTGGTGAGAAAAGAGAGAGAGGAAACACTTAAAGACACACACTGACACATGCAGAGGCATGGATTTACTCTGAAACTGACTCATTTCTGCCATGTCACATCTTCGCCCGTGTCACTGGTCAGGCGAGATGGCTGTTTCACAAGCCTGTGACAACCTAACGGTGTGAAGTGGTTTACTCCCTGTCGGAATTATAGCTTCGCTCTGATCATCTCATTCAGATCACATTCAGAGGCTTTAATTACAGAAGCGAATAGATCTGATGTTTAACTTTTCGAGGGGCAGATGTCGTGCCTTTTCACAGCCATCAAAACAAAAAAGAAACCACAAGGGGATCGGTTTTCCCTTTTTGATGTTTGTAAGAGAAAAAAAAATCAGGGTCAAATATGAATTCTTGCTTCTCTAAACTGTTGCTGAAGAGTTTGAGCCTTTCAGTGACCAGTCTCACCCCTCACGCCCACCTGTTTCTGTGGCCTGCATAGACCGAGGATTGTTTATCTCTGATGGTGCTCTGCTGTGGAGTAAAAACTGTGGGGCCCAATGCTGTGGCCACAGGTTGGAGGAATGTCTACCGTCTGGACGGGAAAATGTAATCAGCTGAGATCAGCAAATTAGAGGGCAGTTTCTCTTTCTCCCTTCTTGCTCTCACTTTCCCTCCATGTGTTTCTCATGCATGCAGGCGCTCTTACTTTTTCTCACTCTCCGTAGCCGAGTCGTACATGCACACCCTCACACACATACAGACATGCGTTCCTTCACATGAAGAAAAATGACACCTTTTCTTTCAGCTATTTCCTCTGTTTTTACATACTTTGGCCCGAGGTACAAGAGGCAACGTTGTGTTTTCATGTGACAAAACACACAGAGGTCTGTGTGCATTCAGGAGAGGTGAATAGCCTAATTCATCATTTGGGCTTAGGCATGTCTAAGCCTCATCTGGGAATATCTCTATCTACAGTTAAAAAGTGCAACTGTTGGCACTGTCTCTTGAGCTTAAAGGAGCCACAGCTTAGTCCTGTCCTCGGTTTGACTGATGACTTCTCTGGAGAATCAAAATTCCACAGTTAAAATGTGGTTTAACCTGAGAGCCTGAGTTTCTCTATAAAAGTTCTGCTGTTACACTGGGGAAACAGCATTTTGCCTAATTCTTTAGGGATTTCGCCCACATTCATAGAACAATAAGGAGTGCCAATTTAAGCAAAAGCACAAAAAACAAATAAAAATCCTCCTTTACAATTTAATTCATGCATTTAAACCAAGGCCACGTGTATATTTCTGATCAACTTGCTGTACCGTAATGTAGAATTAAACTTTGAATCAAACACACTAAAAACTAAAGAGATGAAGTAAAGGTTTATGTGATAGCAACTCTGGATCTCTGTATTATGTAAACATTTCACTATAAAGTACTTACTAATAGTGAATGGAGGCCAGAGTGTTATGAGATTAGTACTGTCTATGAAATACATGTCAGACCCATTTTTAAGGAATGCCTTTCCATGTATTTTTAAACACAGACCCTTTTGTTCTTTTTTCCTCCTTTCCCCCGTGGGATTAAACCTGTGTAGCCACACACAAATGACTCAAAACAACTGGTGCATGCATGTAGTGCACAATGTAGACAGAAAAAGTGGTGCATGCACAAATTTCCAGTATTTAGTTACATGTTTAGTATGAAACAAAAATGAAGCCAAGTGCTGTTCCTTAAATGGCCACTTCTTTGTGAGTTAATTCCATTAGTGCCAGCTTTAGCATAGAAACAAATTTACATGTTTACACATCCAAAAACAGTTTTTGCTCTGTAGCTAATGAATCCATCCTTGAAACCTGTACAGGGGCTAAGTTTTTATAAACCTTGGATATTTAAAATGCATTAATACTTGAAGTTATGCACAAATAAAGATGCTTCAAATAAAAGTAGGTTCCAGTATGTGTTAGCTTTCTACTACTACTCAGTCATTTTTCTTGTTATGATTCAAATAGTATGTCTCGCTGTGTTCCTGTTTTATGGTGAATGAAATTCTAATAATTTATCTAGTAATTTATCTATACTAGTACATGCCTGTGCTATAGTATTGTCCAACCTTTTTGTGAACTGTGAACTGAAAAATGAAACTTAGTCATTAGTAATAATTTTTAGTGATAAAAATTAGTCATTTTAGCTAATTGCGAGGTGTTATCAAGGCAGCATGATGTTATCGTAATGTTGGATACAGGAATCTAAGAAGGCCATGAAGTCAAGAACAATTTAACACGTGTCCCAGGTTTGGTTGCTCAACCCCTGATCATGTAGAAGGAGTTGACAGACAAAGAAACAAACACACAGACAGACAGACAGATAGACAGACAGAGATTTCATGTATCACAGTGAGATGTTAGCATTAATTAGCCAGTATCTGTGCATCTGTGCAGGGTGCACCATGTATGGATAAGCTTTTAAAATCAAGCTAGCTAACATTAAGCACTCTAATCTGTCATTTGAATGTGGTCACTTCTGGTTCTAACCAAACCAACAGGGTTCAAAACAGTAAGCCACAAACCCATTGGGGATAAAACAGTTCCTATGTCCATTTGTTACAGACAGTCTTTGTTTTGATTTAACACTTGTCATTACCACAAGCAAACTTACGTGTCACTAAGCACTTACTTTCTTTATAATATAATTTTCTAATGTGTGCAAGCACAAGTTGGAGTAATTCCTTCAGATCTGATAGAACCATTGACCCATTTATGAGTTTTCTTCTGTTTATCTAATTTACTTTTGGAGTGATTTAGGAACCTGTCTCTAGACGTTAGCCTGACTGACTGTAGACCGTCTAGAGACAGTCTACAGTCAGTCAGGCTAATGGTAAAAAGTATGGGATGAGTTTTTGATTATAGTATGGACTCATGTCTTGCGTCCGTGTGTTTATTTATAAATAAAATTAATTTTATTCATAAAGTGCCTCAAGACCTTTTAACTACAGTGTTATTAATATACTTTGAACAGAGTACATTAGTAGAGCCTGAGTAAATGGGTTACTTTCCCTACACTAAAAAACACACCTGTCATCACTCACATATCACACCGTATATAATAAGGCTCACCGCAGGCATTATTTGTTATAATTAAGCCTCCTCAGTGGACATTAAGAGTAACAGGTCAACCACAGGCACGCTCGGGCTGCACTATATTCCTGTATGCCTGTCACGTACACTCACTCTCACACATTCTCACTCACTCTCATACACATGTCGATAACCGCACTTGTAATGTGAACCTCGCTGCTGAGGAGAGCAGTCTATAATTACAGAGCAACGGTGGGGAAGCCATAATCACAAAGACTCAAATAGAAATCTGAATCAACAGATGATTCCAGATTGTTTCATTCCCTCTGTTTACACAAGGTCATTGTGATTTACATTTGCAAATGGAAAACCTATTGTCCCTCACACAAATGTTAACGTTTCTCTGATTGAGCGTTTAGGAAGCTTGCAAGTGGTGATATACAATTGTGCTTGCGTCTTTTTTTTTTGTGCTTTCGCTCACAGCCCACATCAAAACTGTTTTTTTTTCAGCTTGACAGCAGCTTAAAAAAAGTCAGTGTCATTCTGATCATAACCCCTGAAAGAAAAAACAGATTGATTTCAATCACTGGCCAACTGTGAATCACACTTGTGTTTTTAACCGCTTACAACAGATGGCTCTTTGTGTTTCAGTTACACAAACAAACACAACATTTCCACTATTTCAGTCCAGCTGGCGGAAACCGTTAAAAGAGCAGAAACTATAACACCTCTCAGGCATGAAAATTAGATGTAATGCACATTTTCTTTCCATATAAGAGAATATTATTTTATGTATGAGCTACCCTGTCCCTGTACCCTCTATCTATCTATCTATCTATCTATCTATCTATCTATCTATCTATCTATCTATCTATCTATCTATCTATCTATCTAAACTTTGTATTTTGCTGTAGCTTTAAAACGCTACTGTTTAAAACTGTCGTTGCTCAATGGCAATTGCCTAAGACACCCCATTCCTGGGAAATGAATGCCGTGCCCTTGTTCCAAATTTAGTTTTTACCCGCCACCATGGTTTGCTATTTGGTCTGCCATTTCTCAGGGTTGTGGGCTTCTTTAATGAGCACTTTGATCCCACTCAGGTCTGGCGTTGATGTTTACGTGACCTCGGGGGGAAAAAAAGGGTGGAAAAAAGTATCCTATTCTTTTTGAGAGAGTAGCACTGTGGTATCCGGACCCGGGGACCTCATACTCATCCTGAGCACCCCGTGAGGTCACACCTACGCTTTCCAGCCAGACAATGCTGAGTTTTCTGTGGAAAGAACAGCAGCAGATGAGATCTGTACACTGAGGAGAGTTTTGTAAAGGACAAAATATGAAAATGATTTTGAAACATCCACTCGTCCTGTCAGATTTATCTGGATAACCAGTTCATGTTGCAGATGTTAGGGCCAGATGTTTTATAGCTTCATTTCTGCACTTGATCAGGATTTCTCTTTATCAGTCCCATAACTTTCATAACTACACTACAACAGTTTCTTGGCTCTACGTACCACATATTTTATTTCCAGCATGGCTTCGACATGGACCAGCTGTGTTGTGAGCGCAGCGGGGCAAGTTCCTCCTAATTGGCTACATCTGTATACTCTCACTGTAAAAATCCATAACTTTCCAAGCTGTTTTTACTCCATTTTTTTTTAAATGTTACACCTTAAAGTATCTCAGATTTACCATTGCATTTACTGCAGAAAGAAAGCTTTACAGTGGAAGAAGGCATAAAATAATTATTCTCAGTTGATACTTTATCCCAGTTTTGCTTTAATTTACTTTAAAAAGACATTTAAAGTTTTTATTTCTGTGGAATTTGATTCTATATCTTTAACTCGTGCTGCCACACTAACAGCTACTAAATATCTGCCAAGCAGCTGAAACTCTAAAGCTCAGAAATTGCCGGTTATTTGCACTGAGCGCACTGAGTATATGCTAAGCTTTAGTCTGAGACAAGCCCCCTCACTACAGTCTGCTGTTGTCTGCTGCAGGAACAGTTACAGCGATTCCTCTTACCTTAGCATTTTTACATGTTTGTGTTAGTTAGTCTTAACAGTGTTGGGCACGTTTTCAGTCCTGCCAGAGACTGCCGGAGCCCACAGACCTGTTCTACCTGCTTCCAGCACACACTGTAAGCAATTAGAACTCAGTCAGTTCCTTGTGTGAGAATTTTTAGATGTGATTCTCTCTTTTTTAACTAAAGCAGACAGCCCGAGCTGCTTTAGCTAAAACATCTTCAGTCTACCCAAAGTCTCCCCCTCTGCCCAGGTGCATGTGCAGATACCCTATAGCAAAAAACAGCAACAGCAAGATTGACCCAGCACAGAATAAAACCCGTAGCAGCACCAAAAAATGTGACAAAGCATAAGAAGGAATACTTTGGCAAGAGGTGAGTTGCAAAGCAGCTTGACCCAGCCATTTATGAGACCTGCCATATGGATCGAGTGGAGTGAAATGGTGACAGAGGAGACATATGTACATATGTGCTGAAGTACACTTAAATAAAATTTAAATATTTAAATGGGATAGGTTGAGGGAACCTGGGGACCAAGAACACATTGGTTCACTTAAATAAATGTGTGCTAAATAACTTACAAATAAACAGTCTCTGGAATATTGTGGAAGCATGTCAAATGAAATAAAAACCCTTCACACCAGGACATTCTTGCTGATGTTTAAAAAAAAAAAAGATTTAAAAAGCTTTTACATTATCCCACAAGAATAAAAGTGTACGGCAGGTTTTGTTCTTTTTATTGCCCTGAAGGCATCAGCAGGCAATACCACATTCCACCAAATGATTTAACAGCTTTATGGGCAAACATTATACAACAAAAAGCTTCAACTGGGAGGACTGAATGTTCTAGATTCAATCAGCATTTGGCATGGAGTCTCACCTAATGTCATGATGAAGAAATCGTGCTCTGTTTCACTCTGTGGGAGAAGCCTAAACCGAACAATCCAGCCGAACAGTAACCATACAAATAGTTCAGCAAAAACCCACATCACAGCGCCTGGAAAATAACATAGGGAAAAACAACAACGTGTAATGCACCGCACTAGGTTATATCAACTTGGAGAAGATGTTGCCTTTGTTCAATGCAAAAGATTAATCTCTTATCCTGTTTGAAAAGGAAGTCAGGATACGCAAAGCTACCATAACTGCCTGGGTTTCAGGTGTGTTTGCTTTTCCAAACCTGGAGTTGGAAGAAAGAGACAACCAGCCATAGAAGCAGAAATTGAGTTAGAAAGTTGCACACATTTCTTTGAACTTTGTAAAATGTACCCAAGGGACGTTTTCCCACCCTTTGTTAGGAAAGACTTGAACGGTGTGATGGGTAGTGTTGAGAGCCAAAAGACAGAAGACAGCTTGCATGCTGATGCAATGAGTCAGAGGTTGCTGTTTGCACTGGGCTGTTAATCACAAGTGTGTATGACCATGTGAGCAGGTGGAGGAGCAGAATCTTGCTGCAGGAAGGCTAAGAAGAACTAATCCAGATACACACACTCTGTTGAAAGACGACAAAGAATTGAAAAAAAAAAGTGTGTAAAACAAAAGCCTGGTATGCATTCACATGCATATTCACGTGTTTACACACTTGAGGATGGTTTGGTGTGAGGTAGATTTAGGGATTAATTCAGGTGTTAATGCCTGCAACCCTATGCCTGGGCTTGTCTGCTGTGCACCCTTCCACGTGTTCTGGATACCCATGTGTCAGTGGTTATGAGTCATGCCAGACAATGATGTTTGCCCAAGTTGCTGTGACTCACTCATGCTTGCTCGATGGGACCCAAAGTGTCGTTCTTTTCTCATGCAATGTGCAACTTTTTGCTATGCTAATTAATACATAATTTTCTTCTCTTGCACCTTGCCTGCCAGTTGAGGCTGCCTTTAACATTAAGGATGGATTTGACTTGTGATTCCAAAACCTGCTCGTGAAGATTATGCCAGTGATATTTCAAACAGCATACTTCTACATAAGCCCATGCAGAGTTCTTGGCTTTCGAAACGTGCGTGGGCGAAGTCAGCGGTGTATGTTGGTGCCTGACCAAGGGTTATAGCCTAGCAGAGACAGGCTTAGCCTCAGTACTGATACAGAGGCATTATATGTATCTTATCTCTGCCCAGGGCTCCTTAAGTCTGATATACACCACTTGAGCAGAGTTTTACAGCAACAGAAAAAATGGTCATAAACATAAAATGACTGACTGATAGCTGCACTCAGCTAAAGGATGCCCTCTAATTAGCGTGTTTTATGAGCCCAGGATCCACAGTGAAAACATGCTCATGCTGTGCCAGAGAGCAAACACTGCCTGGGAGGTCACGATGGCCAGAGGGAGCTTCGGAGTGTCCTCAGACCAAGTTCAGGGCAATTCATAGAAAGTCTCCCAGTAGACCTTTAGCCTCCATATGTTATTTGCTGATTGCACAGTTAATTATTGCGTGACTAATGCGATAATTTCATGTGTAACTGCCCAGAAACGATAAGATGTTGTAAAAAAAATTCACCATCATCAGTACTGTTTGGCAGCGGAAATAGCTATAAACTTGTCACTTTAAAAACAATTACACAGTAATAAATTAGGAAACAAATGTAATATTGGAATTCACACATGCTTTTTTATTTGCTTCCATTGCCATGCTTTTTGGATAAAAAAAAAAAAACTGATGGAAAAAAAACTATTGACGATCCTTTACAAGCCTTTTTGTTTTGACGTAAATTTCAATCAAGCACAGCGTTTTTATGCCTAAGC
The DNA here is from genome assembly GCA_015108515.1 of Hemichromis elongatus. Classification (NCBI taxonomy): domain Eukaryota; kingdom Metazoa; phylum Chordata; class Actinopteri; order Cichliformes; family Cichlidae; genus Hemichromis; species Hemichromis elongatus. The sequence continues at coordinate 30,039 of VUQR01003717.1, forward strand.
TGATTTTCTGCTGTTTTCAGTAATCTGAAGCGCCGTGTGGATTTGCAGTCAACGCAAGCTATCGTTACTCCTCTCCTGTCCATGTGACAGTTTCAGTGAGCAACACGTTCGCTTCAAATGTTAAGTGGCATCACTTTTTTAAACACACATTTGTGCACGTGTGATTCCTGCATCAGCATATTATTGTTGGTCCAGTGTGAACATTGCAACTGACCAATCAAGCTATTGTGATGCCACAGCTCTGCTATGTGAAGAAAAAAGAAAGAAAATTACCTTTGTTTATATAAAACTGTCTTCCTGAACAAATAATAAGCATTTCAAGTCTTCTGTTTGCTAAATTATTAATATAATAAGTATATTATGGAGTTACAGTAGGTTTCCTGTTGACTGGAACAGCCAGAGATCGAACTATCAACCTTCTGATTAGCTCTACCTCCTGAGCTATAATTAGCATGAGCTATCTGAATTCGCGTTAGCAATTTAGTTGGCTAAAGATTCAGATATCATTGGTCAGTTGCAATGTTGATCCTAGACAAACATTATTATAATGATGTAGAAAAAACACCAGGGATCTCAGAGAGAGCCTAAAGAAAAGAGATTCTAATCTTAACTCCTTGGAGTGACTTTATGGAGACACCTGGCGTCTCCTAAATCGCAGAACCGATAAGTTCTCATCCGCACCGACAGCAGGGAACCTCTCGACAAACGCTATTTAAATGGTTGAAATATTTTACATGTTCCTCAAGACAAAAGAAATAAAAACAAGAGAGCTGAGTGAGATGCTGGAGAGCTCCCCATGACCCCCCCAGTCAACCAGAAAGAGGGAAGGGTTAATCCCCGGTTAACACTGACCTCAATCAGCAGCTCCTCAGCACCGTAGTGATAAACATGAGCAAGAACAGGATTCTCCCCATGCATGGAGACGTCACAGCGCCCCAGGCCTGACCCCAGAGGTAACGATAAATGTCACACTTGATTCTAAAGATACAGATGTATTAAAGGAGAGAGAGAGAGAGAGAGAAATGATGCAAAGGTACTGAAGATGCAGCAGAACCCACACACACAACTTTTATGATGTTGCTTATTTCTTAACAAAAAAATGTCAATTTTTGGGAAGCAGCATGTTCTCCACGAGCCTGTATGAATGGGTTTTAATTGTTAGATGGACAAATTCATCTCAGCTTCACTTTCTCCTTTGAAGTAAATGTGAAATGTCTCCAGCTATCACTCAACTTAGCAGTTATGCCTTCTCTCCTTTGTTGCTTCTCGTGTTGCGTCTTGCTAACACTGGCTCAGCGGGTAATAATGATGCCAAATTCTCAGAAGACGGGCAAAGGAAATGCTAACACTTTCCAGGTGGTGGGTATGGTACAAGCTTGAATGTCAGATTATATAAGTAATCCAAATTGGAATGGTTAAAAAAAATCAGTTTATGACTGAAGAAAAAATAAGAAAGAATATCATAAATCTACAGAAATTCAAGCTATTATTCATTAACCCCGCACCCCCCATTTCTTCGGCTTTAGTGCATTTCGGAGAAATCAGCAAGCTTTTTGTCACTCTCACAGCTGATAATATGCCTGCTATCTTCCAAGGTAAATGCAAAGTTCAGAGAATGTCACAACTGTTTGCAAAGCATTGGGCGTTGACATTAGCTTTGCAGCAATTTGTTTTTTTTTTCATTTTAAACTTATCTGTATTTCCATTGATAAGGTGAAGCTGATTCATCAGTGTCAAGGGGTTTTTGTGAGCGGCTCGATCGCCTCAAGTTTGAATTTTTCAGTTTGATTAATGTCACGACTATACGTTGAGCACACGGCAATTGGACACTATTTAGCGAGGTTTCTATCAGACACTTGAGTGTAGGTTATGCCTGTAAATCAACCTTGGACGTGTTTTTGTAGACGTGTAAGACAACGTGTAGGTGTGTTTTGTGTTGAACAGGCTTATAAAACTATTACTACATTCCATGTGTGTGTTTACCTGTCTGTTCAGGTCTCATCTCAAACCGCACCCTCAAAGTGTTTTTATAGTAACAGGCACAGATTCATGTCGCCTTTGAAGAAGACACATAAAAGTCTTTGGGTGAACTGGCATAGTTTTACTGTGGTTGTTAAATTTTTTTTAATTAAATATCTTTTTAAAAAAATTATCATGATCCAAACCGATTCAGTGAAGCACATATTCTGCTCGTTTCTTTTTCTTTTTATATCTTTCTCTTTTATATGTCGGGTTTTAAAACTATACTGTTGCCTCCTGGAGACACACAACACAGTAAAATGCCCATCTAAGTGAAAAAAAAACCCTTGGAAATTGTTCAGCAATGTTCCTGCTTTGTTTACATCTTAAGACACTAACACGGTTATAGAAACAATCGACCGCAGAGCTACTTGTACAGAACATCCCAGGAAAAAAAATGTTAAACTCTGCAAGTATTTTTATTAGCATCATAAATAAAATATGCACTTCTGTTGACAGATACAGAAAAATAAACAAAGGACGCACTGGGTACATTGCGTCTGCCTTTTTAAAGGAGAACAATCTGTGCTGCACAGGCCTTTATTTTGTAATTATTTTAACTATCGTGAGAAACATTAAGTCACACAGGTAAGGCAAGTTAAAGGAATGATATTCTCAGAGACAACTGCGTAAAACCCCCTGCACCTCAGTGGGTCTTTGGGTGCAAGGGATCTTTCTGTTCCAGCAACTCCTGACTGAACCTGTTTGGGGAGGAAACTTAGGGAAACTCAACTTGTTTGATGGCTTTGCAGAGAACAGTAGAAACAGTTCATTCAACTAATCCAGCATTTTGAAACAGCTCTAGGAGTCCCGGTGTCTCAGATCGAAACAAGAAATGTTGGCAAGATTTTGCCAAACTTTATCTCTGCAGGCAAAAATAGAGTAACATGTGTTAGGAGGAGGTTACATCGAGTCAAACAGCAAAACCACACTCACTTACTTAAACACAAACGCACTATGCACCTGTGCAGGATTGTGCTTAGAAGAGTTGATAGCAGACTGAAAGAACTTGACATTTGTTTTCCTAATCACCTGAGACACCTTCTTTCTGTTTGTGCAAAGCGAGTAGTATCAGGGAGCTCAACAAAAGCCCCATTTACTCCTCGTACTTATTTGTCCAAGCGTGTTTCCCTCCAGCTCCCTGAAACCACAAGCTCATTATTTCATCCTCTGTAATGTTAGCGCTTAAATCCACATCAGCACACTCATTTGGTTAGAGATGGCAAATATTTATGCAGTGTCAGAAAAACACATGCACACGTGCGCACACACGACTGAAAAAGACACGCGTACGCGCTTTCACATTGTTTCTAACGCTTTCATTTGTTTTGATTTTCTTTTCTTATATTTTAAGGCTGTGCTGTATCGCCCAATGATTGAGGTTTGATTCTAAATTTGCTAATGCCTCTTATCCTCTTTGTAGAAAAATAGTCAGAGCTAGCAAGTGAATTTCAAAATGAAAGTCACAAATAGTAATAAAGTGATGAAAAAAAATTTGATTATCGAGATCGTGATAAGAAAGACTAAACATTCTTGACACAACATGTGAAAAACAACAAATTCAACCTGCTCGTGCCCTTTGGTCTGTGCCAGTATCATTAATCATAATGTCTAAGGGGTATATGTTGTTAGGATATATGCTTTGAGAGTGGTATCTGACACTGGAAGTCTCTACTGATGCTTTTTTAGAAAACCTACTCCGGTCTATACTATCCCACTGTGCCTCCAATAAGAGAAGAAGCTTCGAAATCTGCTTCCCTGTGTGGCTGCTGAATGTTTACCCCGAAATTTGCAGAATAATTAAACAACAAAAACGGAGATGCAAGGTAAATCACTAGCAGCTGTTTTTAATAGTTTGCTGCTTAGATTATTTTGTTCCCAAAAGATTAGACTACAATGCATTCAACCCTCCAAATGACTCCGCAGCTTCCTCAGCTTCCCCCGTCTGTGTCTCAGGTTGCCTACAGTCAGGTATGATGGCCTTAGGCCTCCGGTTAAATCCCCAGCCCAGACGTCTGCAGTCCTGGTCTGTCTCTTTGGGAGTCCTGAATTGATTGCTGCTTTAGTCCCCTGTCTATGTTAATGGGAGCTCTGCATTGTCGGGGGCCACTTGCATTGTCAGGGGGTCCTTGTATTATTGTATTACTGAGGGCTATGAGGGGACTCAGGTGCCAGCAGCTTGTTGGTTGCGTTGACCTCCTGAAATGGGGACCACCGTAAAATCTGTGAAAAACACCCCAATATAATGTGAAAACATTGCAGCTGTTTCAAATGACAACATATGGTCCAGTGCCAGTGAAAGTAAATGATGTATGCAGTCATGTGAAAAAGAAAGGCTTCACAGGAGTCCTGTAAAAAGTTCACCCTTACTGCTTCGATAGGAGCAGCCAGGTGCCGCTAATCAACTGCAATTGATTTTAACTGATCATCCACAAGTGTGAGCACAGAGAAGTTTTGGCAGTTAGGTTAAGGGTGTGTGCCACGATGCCACAATCTTCCCAGGAAAACTACAACAGAATGGGCACAAAAAGGAAAGAATAAAGGTCTTGCAATGACCCAGCAAAGTCCAGGCTTCTTCCTGATTGAAATGCTGTTGTGGGACCTTAAGAGAGCGGTGCATCAACAAAAGTTCTGCAAACCTTAATAAAACGAAGTGGTGCAGAATTCCTCCACAATGATGTGAGACAGTGATAAAGTTATACAGGAAACGTGTACCTTATTGCTGCTAAAAATGGTTCTCCAAGGTAGTGAATGATGGGGCATGATTGGTTCTTTCACTGGAAAGCATAGAGTCATGTGAAAACTTTCTTTTTCACACAGCTCATATATAAAATCACGCACTCACGTAACACCTGACGATGCTAAAAGTAACCGTTTCTTATTTATTACCTTTGTTTTTGCTAACGTGGGCTCGATGGCTGAAAACACTGCAGAAGCTTAGCAGCGTGTCTCTGCTGTCACAGTGACGTGTTGGATGAAACACAAGACAATGAACTGAAAAAAAAAATCACATAATGTATTTTGGTATGTTGTGAGTTCTAAAAACTTTAACCATAACAAGTGAAAAAAAAATCTGCCAGTTCAGCAAACACATATTTTGTCTTTGTTAGATCTTCCAAAGGATGGCCTCTCCACTGTATTATTTTGTCAAACCAAAACAAAGTCATATAATTCCAAAGCTGAATACCCAAAGGTTAAAAAAAGGGTAGCACAGACACAAAGTCGGAACAAGTTTACAACAAATGTTTTGCGGACATGACCAGAATAAATGGGTGAAACCGAGATCGGCCAACATTTTATGTCTGTTATCTTTTGTGTGTTTGGATGGTTGAATACACGTTTTAATCTTCTCCCAGCAGACACCGGCTCACTCCAAGAACATGTAAAATTGACTATTTAGTGATTTCTTTATGATTATTTATTAAGTTTCAGATATATACTAGAGTTTGGATGTTTCAATGACTTTACATTAGCACTGAAATGCTCGAGATTGTTGTTTACACACTGCCTGTGTACTGACATGCTACACTGAAACAAACCTGTGTTTAAATGCACTTATCTACCCCACTTCAGCTCTGCCACACTCGTGTTTGGACTCCAAGTTGTTCCTGCAGGATGCTGTAATTAACCGTTCCAATCAATATCTGCCTCAGCGCTCTCTTTCTCGCCGCGTATCAGTGTTTTGAATTCTTTCTTGTGCTCCTTTTAAAGCCATTGTTCCCCTCAACTAATCATAGACTGTTCTGCTATCAGATCAGGGAGTGCTTTAAAGTCCATCAGCAGGCTCAGAAACCAGCCGAGCCTCGCTTTTAGAGAACTTTGAAGCAGAAGAGAGACAAGTGCGAGGCTAATTTTGGACATTTATTTCTCTCTGAGGTGAAACTTTAAAGTGATACTTTCGATTTTGGTCACTGAATAATTAAATATCGAGACCGCTAAACAGGCTGGACCCAGCGCTAATGCTACAAGCTTGGGAGAAGCTTGGTTATGGCTGAAAAATGAGCATGGGTCATGTTAGGTGTTGCATAATTAGCATGAAAGTGATCTTGGGGGTATCTATTCTCATATGTAAAACAATATAAAAACAAACTATATACAGTAGCATTTGGAAACACAGCACTTTAACACAACCCTATACTGACGGTCATGCAGATAGTCGAGAGGTTACCTCGTCAGTGGAGTCACTGGAGGGATGTGTGTGTGTGGGGCTCATGTTTCACAAGCTCACAGTAAATCTCGGTGGATAATGACGGTGGCTGAATCTGCCTCTATTGTTCACCTGCATTGTGTTACATGGGAATGAGGACAGCAGGAAACCTACCTTTTGTTGAACTCAACTATTTCGTATTATCACACCAGTCCTGGTTCATTCACATGTACAAAAAAACCCCCCCAGAGCACACGCACACATACGTCTGCATCATTGGAGAGCTTCACCACTTCAAAGGCTTCAATCTGCGCGCAAAGCAAACAGCAGGAGGAGGCAAATTAGAAGGGGCGCATGGGCACTTCATCAGAGGAAGAGGAAGCACACTGGAAGAACCTTTAATCTCTCGCAGGCCTTCCAAACCGAACACCCAAAAGGAGACGAGATGACACTGATCGCTGTAGTCACATCACAGCAACAGAACACCGACTGCTGTCCCAGATGTTTTTGTCCCCGCTGTAACAGAGTTTAGGTTTCCTCATGTTACAAACTTCTCAGTGAACAGCAGCTTTTGGGTATTATGTTGCTTTTCCACGTTGACACCAGATGATGTAACTAAATAAAGCACACTTTTTATGACCTGACAGTTCAAAAGAGCCAGGTAGTGGTGGGGGGACTTGCAGGAAATGGCCTGTGGCAGAATCAAACCTGGGTCCCCGCAGTAGTCCTTTTGGCGAATGGCTCGCCAGCTCAACCCACGGACCTAAAGTTTCAGTTTAGCTCTGTGGCGCCGTAAATTCAAAGTAAGTAGACTCCTTGCAACGTCTTCTACTGAAATAAAATTCTATGAAATGTTTGAATTTCATGTAATGCGCAGGCTTTGTTTAATTCCACGTGAGCCCCATTCAAACACAACAATCCCCTCTCTTGTAACAACAATCAAGTTTTTTTCTGATTCATTTTCAGACCCAAAGCAAAACGGACACCTCCTTATTTTCAGCCAGGTGATTTTTGCTCTAGTGTCTCGCACTTGTAAAATGAAACCAAACAAATGCTGTGAAATCATTAATTGAAGGGATGAAGATTTAGAACAATGTTTGATGTAAATTGTAACCTTTGCAGTAAGCCTGTGCGTTCCAGCAGCCCGGCTTAACTCATCATCCTTCTCCTTTTGTGACAACCCTCAATTGCAGACTTTTTAAGCAGCACTGGAGATGTGTCGTAGATAAGCTTCCAGCTTAACGCAGACAAGACTTCTCAGTGGTTTTCTAAAGGCACGGTGTTCCCGTAGGCTCCGGATTTTGTCCTGCAGTGTCATATTTCAGAGATGTTACTCAAATGCATTAGAGTTACTCTTTCAATTAGCTGTAAGGAAATAATCTAAAATGAGTGATGTTCTACCTAATAATGATTTAGACATGTATGGACAAGACCAGGAAAGGCCACAAGAGGAGGTGATTAGTGGCCATGGCTTTTTAGGCACACTCTTTAATTACAGAAAACACCAGTGGAGGTAAAGCTCCGTCATCTGATAGCATCTCGGGCAAAGCACCCCCCCCCTGTCTCTCATCAACACCAAACACTATGTCCCAGTAATGAAACTGTAAGCCCTGAGGTCTCTCTCTCTCTGTCCCCAAACTAACGAAGAATGACAATAGGAGCAAATCTCATTTGTACTGCTAGAAAAAAAGATTTCGGCTACAAGGAACAGAGGTGTTTTCCGGCATCTGGATGCATCTGTGCCCTGTGATTACTGAATTCATTCATGTGCACTCTTCCTCGAACAAAGCAATGCACGACTTTCCTGTGGTGGCAAAGAGGTTCCATGGTGGATTTCTCGGCGCATGCAAGTGATTTCTTGTGTGCAGCTGATCTACATCCTGCCAATCTCATAATGACGCGCCTTACTCATCCAGCGGCGGCTTCCTTTGATTAGTCAAGATTCAGTTTAACACACACTCTGCTTTACCCAGCGTGCAGCGCCCTGTGTATATAAAAACTCCAACTGTAAAAAAGATAAAGGAAGTCAAAGGCAAAGTTTTACATGAGCGAAACTTGTGAGTTATTTGTCCAGGTGGGGCTCCTCAGGCAGGTCTTTCCAAAGCCAGGAGGCAGGTCAGTTCTCATCTTTAACCCTGACAGAAGAATAATTAGGACACCTTTGCGTGAAAATTGAGGGCTGTTTGAGGTATTAACAACATGGAAACAAAACCTGCAGCAAATGTAGCAGCCAGGTAACACAAGTCAGTAACTTGCGGATCAACCAAGGAGCAAAGAGCTGCTAAAGGATTATTCATTTTGCACAGATAGGTGCAAAAGTGGGTAAAAAGTTCTTGATAAATGGGTACCTACAAACTGCAGTAAATAAAGTAAACCACATAAGGAGGGATACACTCAGTGTTTGCTGTAGATTAGATTAAAAATAGGCACATTATCAGATCAAACAACTCCTATGGCAAATATTGTATTTATTTTGAACCCAAGATAAGGCCTTGACCTTTGCAAGATATTCAGTATAGGCGATCGTGCGACTGGGAAGGTGTACACTCACTGCAGGTCGCACGAACTTCACAGATAGAACATGGGCTAATTACACAGCATTAAAGCCACAGTCATCGTGCCTGAGTACACCTCGAACAATGAGATGTGATGTAAAGACCTGTAAATAGTCTGCCATAAGAAAAACGTGATCAGGTTAGGCATTTGGAAAGCAAGTCACAGCCTATACCAGCAGCAATTATCCCTTCTCATTTCTTTGTTCTGTTTAACATTAAAATGCCTCTTTGATGAACTTAGGATGAGTAATAATAGATGAAACCATGTGCGGTCTTGTTCTTTTGCTACCAGCAAGACAGACGAGATGAATAACTGTTACCTGTGATGTACAGTTCATACAGTCTGCCAATACAGGACAGACTGTTCTGCAGCAAGTTAGGGGAAGAAAAATGTACTTTGTATTTAATACCTGAAAAAAATCTCTCTCACCGTCACCAGTTAAAAATTTCCGGAGGCACGAGTAAATTGTAAATACTTAACCCTTTATTGTTAACAATTTTTTCAGGGGAAGCCTGAAAAATCAATAAAATGAAGATATTTTGGTAATACATAGTTAAAAAAGTCAGAATTAGCCAGCTTTGCAGCAGCACTGATTTAGCTGTTGATTTGTTCAATATGCTTTATCAACTATGTAAAATAAAATAAAGTTTTGTTGAATTGGTTGGTTACAAAAACAGCTATAGCTGTTGGAAAATAACCCAAAAGCACAGGAAGATGGATTTGCTTGGGGTTTCCTCACTGCAAGCGAGAGAAAAAACAGTGCACCAAACGGCACTTGTACGGCTTCTGTTATCACACAGAACCTCAGATACTTTCTTATCATACACACAAATTCATGTCCAAAAAATATGTGTTACTCATACCGAGGTTAAAGATCCTATGACTAAGATTTTCGTTTCCAGCTACACGGCCATAATATATTACATATTTAAGGCTTTGATAGGGCTGTCAACCAATCCCAGTGACTCACAGATTTATTTGCACGCACAGATCGCTCAGGCTTTCAAGCCAGACTTTCTGTCCAGTACTTCATTAAAATGGAAGGAAAATGAATCTTAATTTTTTTTTAAAACAGGCTTATTTTATGACACAATCAGCCTCTTAACTACATGGATTTGCTTACGTTCAGCTGAGAAGGAAAGCTGAGGGCAAGTCACTGACGTTACAACACAAAAAAGAAATAAAAGCTGACTATATCTGACTTTGCATCATGAAAAATTATTGCTTCACTTTATGTTTGTCTAAGGAACAGATGCTTTATTGAAATTCTCCGTCATATCAGTAAACTTTAAAATGGTATTTATATTCCCTGAATCGCTAACTTATGCACAGAACTCCAACCTTTACTCTGAAAATTCTCCCATTATACAGTAATCAAAGTAGCTTTAACCAGTTACACCTGTTACCGAGAAAGCTGGGCTCTGTTTCTTTTCTTGGATGAAGCTGGAACTGGTTTCAGCTCAAGTGAACGCCTACCGATCATAAAATCGCCAAACTGGACAATGAAGCTGGAGTTGTTAAAAATTTATAGTGAAATACCCCTGACTTTTTCTCTCAACTTCGTACTCTCAAGCAGAACTCAAACATTTACTGACCCTAAAAATAAATGTTTTCTGCAGATTGTATAATTACATGGTGTGGGTAGCGGGGATGTTAGCGTGTAATGTGATGCCTTTTTGTGTGTGTTTGTGAAGGGAAGGGGTTGCGGAAAAGGGAGGGAGATGGGGCTGGGGAGCTTTGGTACAATATAATTAAAATAGGATGGCCTTCGCGGAGCTCGGCTTGTTATTGTCTTTTCAACCTCAAAAAGACAACACGTAAAAATAGACATGTTTTCTTTCTCTTCTTCTGTATAGTTTACATCAATTCGACGAATGAAGTCAGCTTTGAGGTGGTGGCGCTGATCGGCATCTCGGGAAACGATGCCCTCTGCTTGCTCTCAATCACGTTTTTGTACCCGTACATACCAGTTGCATGTATGTCTGGTGTAAAACTGTCAACACGATAAACTCCTCTTTCATTAAAAGAAAAACAAATAGCTTTAGAAACTTCAGGTAAATTTTCAACCAGCCTTGCTCCCTGAGTCTCGCTCCGGCCTGGCTAGAGTGTGCTTTTTTGACTTATGCAATTCCATCCGAGAGGTATTTTATTGAAGTGGTTGCCTATTTGCCCTCACATTAAACGCCTGAGGAATGTGTCCCTGGGTTTGCTGAGGTTGTTTTGATGTGCATTTAAAAAGCCTGTGTGTGCAGAAGGAGCTCATTCACAGCTCGCAGCGACTCAATGGCTTCATTTGTCCTTGAAAGTAAACACTCGCAGAGGAGGCCCACAAATATGGCCTTTTCAAATGCCAAAGCCCCCTCGGCTCTCCATCTTATGTGACAATGAACAAATTCCTATTCAAAAGCACTTACTGTGCAATAGCGTACCATTGTGGTGCTTTCGACACACCTGAGCAAATGACTGAACCACATCACTGCTGAACAAAGCTCGCCTTGAACTGTAAACGTGACAACCGGGTATGATGCGCTCGCGCTGGACGGATGCCACGTTTCATTACTTAAAAACCTGTTTGACATTTGAAATCGATCCAAAATAAAGATGCTTCATTGGGGATTAAAATGCTTCTCTGAGACAGAGCTGCCTGGTTCTCGGACTTTCAACGGTTTTCGTCTGTCTTTCTCCCACAGGGCAGATCAGAGATGAGAACGTACAGCTGGATTATGAACTGCTAGTGCAAGTGCTTCATATGAAAAAGTGAATAATGGTTGACATTTATCAACCCTCATCCTTAACAACTGCAACCTTTAACAAGCTATTTGCAATATTTAATTATTACTTTTGACACTACGTGTGTGAAATATCCCGGGTTGGGAGCAGGAGGAGACGCGTATCTCTGGCAGCGCTGTGCCAGGAAGAGTATCAGCATAAAAATCTATGCCAAGGCAAATACGCAGACCCCAGACAGTGTGGTTTGCCCTTGGGAGTACGGGGGCAGCCAAAGACAAAGAAGACTGTTCCTTACTCATGAGCCTGGTCCAAACTGATCACAATATGACTTCAAATACTGTCCTGTACAAGGGCAGATGATTGTGTTGATTCTTGTGACAAATATCAATTAGATATATTGCATATATATTGATTAATTTGTTTTTGTTGGGATTTGTCTTAAATGACGGCTGATCTGTTCATTACATTATTGCAAACAGATAATCCTAGTCTCCTTGTACACAGACTAGGATTACTATTACCTGTTTTGTATTTTTGGGTTTGTTTGTTTTTTTGTGTTTTTGTTTTTCTTTAAGAAATAAAGGCAACACTTTTAAATCAGCTGTATTCAAGTGCTTCTAAATTGTGTCTGATCTATTACAACCACCACCTCTTTGTTCCCAATGTCAGTGTCACAAAACCAGGAATGTCGTTTTTGAAATTTGCAGTCAGTTAGCTCAGCGGGACAGGAAGTGGGCATGAAAACCTAAAGTTTCTGAGTGGGTTTCTTTTCATTCTTTCTATCAAGAACCTTTTGGTTTTATTCTTGTCAATAAGGAGCTAGTAAGTAAAAAAAAAAAAAGTTTAAATAGGATGGATGTGCGGGCAAGAAATGCCTGAAACCCATTCTGACGTAATGTGTGCAGGTGTTAGCTAACTAAGTTTAGGAACCTCTTTAGCGATTTATGACTTTAAGCAATCAAATTTAAAAATTTAGTCATTATTTTTGTGTGATTTCAAACATTTATCACATACACAGACTTTGAACCAAAACGCACAGGTCCAATAAACATTTTGATCATGCGCACCTTGCTTGGATGCTCATTCGCAACCCAATCTCACAACAGTTTGTTGTAGTTTATGAGAGTTTCACACCAGAGAACCAGATTTAAGTCATACAGGTCATAGCTTTTTTTTTTTTTGCATTTGTGTGATTTTTAGGTTTACTGTTTGATGATTACTGTTGTTGCTTTTGTAAACTGCTCTGAGAGTGGAATACCACCAAAGAGCTTCATGTTGTATTAAATAAATCATGAAACTGACGACTATTTGAAAAGTGTACAGAGATCTGCGGAGCTGAACTTTAGACTTCTTGCAGTCTGGTCTTGTAAACAGAGAAGTTGCTCCCTTTCTATGAAAAGTGGAGTTTGAACACACTTATGCGCTGGCTTCATTTTCCAGACCTGTCTGTGTTGCAGTAGTAGATTAGCTGTGAAACTTTGTCCAGATTTTATTTTATTAGATATCTTCACGTCACTGGTGACAAGAAGGGAACATTCTTGCATCACGCGACTACTGCTTGCTTTCTTATGTTGCCATTTTTGTTGTCGTGTTTGTTGCTTCAAAGGTAAAATGAAAACATTATATGTATCATATGTATGCAGTCACGCAATCTCTTTGGCATACTCAAATCCTTAAAAACAACAAAAGAATACCACAACAACCAAGGCTTCTAAAAATAAAGTCAACTATTTGTAACCACGTCTGATCTGAGTATCTGATAGTAAGAATACCGAGACACTGCAACACATTTCACTCTGCAGGTTCCCACTGACTCATCCAGAGATGCACCACGCCGTTCTGCAGTGTCTGTTCTCAAGGCATTCCCAGGTGAGGTGTGTGCGTTAGCACGTCTGTTATGTGTTTCGTACGACTTATTGCACACGTGGCTCTTGTGAGATTTTGACGGCGCTCGCTGTCAGCACCCCAGAGAAATGTGAAGAATTACTTCCAGTCCAACAACAGCTAAAGATGTTTAAGATGGTGTTGTTGTATTTGTTGTTTGGTTCACAGGAGCCTGACATTCCCCAAAAACCTGTAAAATTTCACTCTGGATTCAAATGGCTGATGCAGCCAAGTGGCATCAACACAAACCAAGACACACAGACTTTAGATAAAGGAAGTATTTTCTTGCATTTTGTGCCAGTTGGCTGTTGTGTGAATAGTCTTAAATATTCTTTAAACCTTAATTGCTTGTATTTCGTTTCAGTTTGTCATATTTCTATCCAACCATCCATTTTCTTTAACTTACAAAATTCAGGGTTACAGGGTGGCTGGAGCCTATGCCAGCTGTCACCAGGTCAGACAGACAGCCATTCATTCTCGCATTCACACCTAGAGCCAATTTACTTTACCAGTTTAGCTAACACCCTGTTTAATTAGTCAGCCGTTTTCATGTATGTACAGCAGACCTGGATGTTTCTAGAAATCATTCCGCATGCCGGATGGTACAGCAGCCGTTTATTTCCCTCTCAACTCTCTAGTAAAAAGTTCTATTGTGCCAATGTGAGAATAGCCACATTGGAAAATCTCTGGGACTAAATTCTCCAAAACTGCCCAAAGTTCATGTGGAAAAAAGCACCTACACACACAGACAAATGCAGCATCTACAAACAATAAGAGTTTAAAGCAGAGCAGAAGATAGCCTACCTAATAAGTTCCAGTAAATGTAGTTATCGGTGACTGAGGGAAAGAAAATCTCCCTTTTAAAAGGAAAAAAACCTCATGCAGAACCAGGCTGAGGGAGGGACAGCAATGTGCTGCAATCAGTTAGAAGTGGCTGGAGAAAGATGGGATAAAAGACATGCTGTGGAAGTGAGTGTGAGATTAATAATAGCTCATGCATCAGGAGAAGCCCTCAACAGCCTAGGCCTTCCTCAGCATAACAAAGGGGGGATTCAGGTTCACCTCTAGGACATGTGTCTTCTTTTATCTCTGCTTTGGCCTCCACCAGCGAGCCATTCGGTTATTAAAGAATGAATACAAACAGCAACACGCTAGGAGAAAGGAGATTGGCAGTAGCAACCACAAGATTTGTTTTGTTCTCATGTTTTTTTAAAAGGCTTCTGAAAGACACTTATGAGATCAGCACACTTAAAATACACAGTTTTTTTAAAACCTCATTAGTTTTGTTTTTGTTGAATAGCTGAATGGAAAAATCAACTATCCTTTTTACAAGCATTTTTTTCTCAATTGTTCTAAAAGCTGTTAGACAGGTGATCTTTCAAGGCGTCTGATTTAGGTAAATAAATTCAGTGAAAGAGAGGCTTTTCCTGCTCAGTGATCCATTTCTGAGTGATAGCGATGGTGTTTATCGCTGAATGAATCAAACTTTCTTTGTCTGCTTGTTTTATCAGATAGCTTTTCATAACACCAGTAACCTGCTCTGAACAAAAGAAAGAAACTCTCTGTATGTACTGTATCAGCATTGTCCGAGCCCGCCCCATCAGCGTGCGAATCATGTAAATTGCAGGGAAGGGTGGGTATGCACGCTGTAATTTCAACAGAATATGTGCGCTTAAATTTAGAACGCGGCGTGGTTTGGGGGGGCATGCTCACCGAGGAGCTGGGGCCTCTGGCTAGTGATTGGCTGAGTGTTGTGCTAACAGACGAGGCCTTTCCACTGCTTGTGACAGGCGGCTCTGATGTGGGCGACCACGCGGCCCTGATGACGGGGTTGCATGTGTTCCTTGACCCTGACCATAATGGACAACTTTTACCCGCCGGAAGAAAATTACAGCCCCTCAGGAATGTTGCTGTTATTATTTTTCCTTCTTCCTATAAAATTGGAGAGGACATTTCAACGTGTAAGCAATTACAAAACCATTGCAGTTAACCATCCACAGAGGGAAATGGGCTTTTGTGTTGTTGTTGTCCATGTAGGAGGGTAATAGATGATTAGCAGGGAGCGCAGATGAATTTACGGGGGATGTTCAGCTAAATTAGACAAAGGACAATCAACACATTTGACTAATTTCTTCCTCTGCAATCCGCCTACTACTCCACTAATTCTCTGCCGTAGCTGAAACGCATCAGTCAGTCAGTTTCAGTCGGATGCAGAAGCTGCACAGCGGCAGTGTGAGTCAACAAGCGACATACACAGTTTTCATTCTGAGGGAACACACGTTTCCCACACAAGTTTCTAACAATATAACTCAAACGCTTTAACACATCTCCTGTGGGACAAGAGCAAGTTAAACTCTTCTGACTTTTAAATCATCCTCGAAATATATATCCTCAAGGATTCCTTTAAACCGACCTGTGTATGCTGGTAAAACTAAAAGTGACTCACTAAAAGTCGACTCCATATAAACTGAAATTGCTTGATATATTTGGCTCGAGTCATTTGGGTAAATTTAATGGGGTCTGCGAGGAGCTAAATAGAATTACCACATGGGTCAACACTAAAAGTGAGGCTGGTTTGGCTACAGCGGGACAAGCATCTGTTTAAAAGCTACGAGCTTTACACAAACGGGGGAACTCTGGCTCACCCTCCTCTTTTTGGAAGCAGAGTCCAAACAGCATACAAACAGGTGGCAGAGCTGAGTTGTTTCATCCACCCATGCAGTGAAACTCCTCATTAGGATTTAGGTCAAGAGATTCTGCTGAACTTTGAAATACAGATTTTTTAGGGGGATCCTTTGGTCGTTTTTTTTTTTGTTTTTTTTTGTTTTTTGAAGTGTCGAGATAAAGATCACTGAGATTAGTGCAGCTTGAATTCAGGGAGATGACTCCAAAGGTCTTCTGGTGGGTATTGAGGTTCCGTCAATGATTATATCTGCTGTGGAGGATCAAAGGAGAAGAGCTTCAGCCCTCAGGGATGCTGCTGCTTGTTGCTGTTCACCTCACCTCACCTGTCCTGGCCAGTGTGCCTGGGAGAGAGAACACAAAAAACATAGAAACATTCGGGCGATTACGCAAACTTCATTCCTTAACTTGCATGAATTTTTGGCTGTCATTTATAGAGTCTGATTCACCACTTCCACCTACACATGCACACTTTGAAAAGCATACCTGTGGCTCGTTTAGCACCATAGAGAGCATTCTAAAAAGGCGTCTCTTGTTAGAGGATCCTTAGCTGAAGTTGCACCTTTTTATAGTCAACGCCGGTACTGTGCGAAAGTCTTGAGTCTTGTTTCTTTATGCTTTGCTTCCAAAACATAAAGAGACTAGAACTTTTTACAATAATCTACAAGACAGCAATAGTTCCCCAGGCTTTCTGAAGGTGTTTGAATTTCTGTGGACATTGGCTGCTTTTTCACTCATTTTCATTCCACTCCTTGTACCTGACTGCTTTCCAAGCAGTGGTTTATGTTTGTTCAGCAACTTAACACTGACCTTGAAATTACACAAGCATAAAGAAATGTAATTGTGTCTTTAGGCACTTTGTTGCTAACAGCCTGTCACTAAAAGCACATAATTTCCCAGTTTCTTCAGATTAATGTATGAATAATGCCAAAGATAACATAGTTTAACGGGTGTGAAATCGTTTTTTAAAAATGTGACTGAAAATGTGGTGTGGCGTGCAGCGTGTCCTTAAAATATTTAAAGAAACTGGACAAGTGGAGGCTAAAAAAAGTGCCAGGGTAAAAACTGTCTATAGTAGATGAACATTATGTTTTCAAGAAAGAAAAAGTCCAGCAAATGCCTGAGACCTGAGAGATGGATCTGACCCTACTGTTCAATGACACCTCACCAGAAATGGTCTCGGTGACTCTCAAGAAGCCATTCTTATAGATGGGAAACAGGGAGAAAAGGCTGCGGTAATAATTACACAAGAACTGGACTGAAAATCAGTAGCAATGGTTTCAAATTTGATGAATCCAAATGTTCGGTCAAATCATCATCAGTATGTACAGAGGAAGTCAGGAGGAAGTCATGGTTTGGGGCTCCATTTCTCAACTACAAAACTACAAAAAAAAACTGTTGGGTGGCTCCGGAGCTTTGAGCTCTATTACATATTATCATTGTGCAGCATCCATTTTCTCTCACTAACTGAGTTTAGTCTTGATTTTAGGCAGTTGCTAGTAATGAAATTAGCCTGTGATCTGTGAAATTATCCATAGCTGTCAACAACAGCATTGTCAACAACAACAAAAAAACAACTTCAACAATTCTTTTCTCACTCCTTTGCTTCCTGCTACATCTTTCACTAACTACAGTCTAAGAAAATTAACAAAATTGCTAAAAAAAACAAACAAATAAATTTCTTCATTACGGCACTGAAATGTATCATAAAAAGGTCAGTGTGTAGTACCAGGTTTTTGTTTTTTAGACTTTTAAGGTTTCAGCTAAAAATCTATTCATAGTCAACAATAAACCAACTTTGTCATCTCAAATTCCTTTCAGGTCTCTTATTTTCTGCACAATAAAGTATAAAAAATGTCACAGTGTTAATGTTTTGTAAGGCAGCTGTATGCAAGCACCAATTTAGACGCTGTATAAAGTGCGTGCTGAAACCTTTTTATGCAAGAAAGGGCATAATTCACACAATCCTTTTCACAATATTAAATATTTATATCTATATTTGTTACCTATAGTTGTTGTAGGGGTTTGTAACTATGTTAGTGCACTCAAATATGCTCCCACAATGACAAAGAAGCTTTTCAGGAAAAAATAACAATGGATGGTATTTTAATTATGATGGATGACTTCAATTTCCACGTATTATATTTTTTCATACCCTGCTGAGACAAGTAGCTAGTGGCTCAAAGTTAAACAAATACACCCCAAAACTAACATCTGGACTTGGAAAATAGTTGCCAACAATGTAAATGGTGCAGCAGAGCTGGCACAGCCTTGTTCACACTTAAATTTCCTTTCAGCATTGAGCAGGTACACGCACAGTCGATGTAAAGACAGAGCTGTGTAGAGTATGGTGAAAGCAAAGTAGGATTTCCTGTGTAACAGAAGACAATGTCTTGCTGTTCTCTGTGACTCAAACACGTGTCCTTTACAGCGCAGGTGATTTGCATACCTTTTAAAAGAATTATTTCCTGCATGTTTACTTGGGACAATAGTGATGCTAGCGCAGATTAAAAGGGAAATATCCCGTGTGTATTCTTGTTAAACAATGTGCATGAAGCAACGAGGAAGCATATCCTATTGTGATAATTACACAGAACACAAGAATAGCAATAAAACATTTCCACACTGTTAACATGTTAGCTGGGAAATGTGATTTTGAAATTTTCCTTCCTCTTTACAGATTTGAAACTGCAGCCACTGATTCAGCCCTGTTATTTATTGCTTGAGTGCCTGAAGATCTCCTGTGGGCATGAGAGTAAATTGTCCCCTCGGTGTAGATGCTGAGATAGAGATTATAGTAGTGTACCCTCTGCTTTGGTGTGAACCCTTTCAGACACCTGTGACTGGGTTAAAAAGGTCATTTTAGGAGGACTTGCTAGTAGGGCCTTCCTGTCCTCTTTTAAAAAAAACATTATTGAAATTGCATTTTTATATTGTTGTGTTAAAAAATTAAAGTGTTCCTGTTTTTGAACTCAACGACTGCAGACATTTTCACTGTGATGAAACAAAGCTAACAACTGCTAGCCAGTGGCTTCCACCAGGAACGGGAGAAGCATAAACATTTGTTAACACCAAGTTTAACTTTAGCTTTTTGTATGTTTTAACTTCACTCTTCTCTGTGGCAGCTAATAGACCAGCAACAGCATAAGCAAGAGTAGCCCACAGGCGGGTGTACCACATAGCCTACTTTGGACATCGGCTCCATCTGACAGCAGACGCTCTCTGCAGGTAGACGGGCTGTCTGACACAGCCCACGGGCTGCCCATGCTTCCATCGCTGAACCATAATTTCCTTATTAGAGGGTACTCGCAAGAGCCTCAGTGAATTGGAGGCTGTGGAGCTAATCGGCTATAACTATTTGCAGGTTCTACATGAAAAAAAGAAAGCCCATCTTTTATTTTAGCTTTTGCCCACAAAGCATTGATTATAGGCCTCTACCATTAGAGAAAAGTTAAATACTCATGCTATTTTTTTTTTCTTAGAGGGAAGGTGATGTTTGCCCATGAAACACTAGCCTTTCTGTTTGCATAACTGTCTTAAAACAACTAATATAATAACAACTGTTATTATATTAATCCATCTATTTGCATGGTCACCACAGTGCAGTAGTTTATACATTCAGTTAGTATGTAAAGGTTTGATTCCAGTTGGAGACACAAAGCCGCTTTCAGGTTGTATCAAGAAGCGTGTAAAACTGCCAAATCCAACATGCGGCGCTGCTTGCTGTAGCAACCCCCATGCTGAAAGTAGCTTATCTGATACAGGGTCACAGAAGCCTGTTCCTCCCTAGACAGGTTGCCAGGCTATCACAGGGCTAGCACAGAGAATGACAGCCATTCATAATCCCTCCTATAGCCAACCTAACCCGTGCAAGTTTTTGGATCATGGAAGGAAGGCAGAGTGGCCCCATCCTGGATTCGAACCTGGGACCTTCTTTATGTGACATAAAGATAAGATGCTTTGTATCATAACATTCTTTATTATTTGTCAAATATTTATTTAATCATTACATTTTAAAAGGTTTAGCTGAATTAAGATAGCTGTTGTCTTGAAGCTGGTGGTGCCAGATATCCATGAAATCTCAAAGAGCGAATTTCATTAAATATTCCACTAATATTTAACAGAAACTAATTTTACTACAGTTAAAAAGCTGTTTAGATGTGTTTCTATTATTCAGAAATTCTCCATGTTTGATGCTTTAGTGTTTCACTTTTCCTAAACAAGCACCAGACACACATGTGATTGTCTGTAGTTTTGCAAGTATTCCCTCACATGTTACTGGACAAGCTAAAGCACTGATATGAAAATGACAAAAAAAAAAGTGCCTGAACAAAAAATACAGAGCAATGCTCTGCACCAATGAACCCACTGACACGGACACCACTATTTTCTGCTTATAAAAATCCTGCTATCATGGCTAAAAATCTACAGAGACTTAATGCAATCACTCAAAAGCTTAAGGCAAATAATGACTGAACAAAAGCACGTGACTTAGCAGTGAACATATGTACCAACCTTTCCTTTCCATTGTGAAATACCAAAAACTACAATCCACAAAATGCCATAAATAAGACACAATAATTATATAGACAGAAATCTCCTTAATTGCTTTCAGGTGGGTGAAGGTTGTGTCTCTCTGTCTGCACACATCATACCACATTTACAGGTTAATCTACGTGGGAGGCAGCAGACGGTGGCCGCACCTTCGAGTTACTACACAGCATGTCTTCACTGTGTGTGAAGACATGCTGTGTTTGCTGAAAGACTGACGAAAGACCATCAGTTAATCTCATTAATTAAGTCTGGGATTTACTATAAGTGGCATTCTCAACACGTGTGTTTATTTTGGGAGCGCAATTTGTGTAATTTACATTTCAGAACATTTGTTTTCGAAAGCTGCAGGACGTTTGAATTCTTAAACTTTCTGCGTCGTATGCAGATGCACAGTAAGCTAACCACGTGCGCAACCACGATCATAAATGGGGGAGCTTTTAAAGCTCCTTGAAGAGACCCCATCATTGCACCACTGAAATATATACCCATGAAAAGAGCTATTTCTGGACCGAGCTTCTTCATGTGGTTGAATTTCTATTTTTGCCTCACCCTTGAATTTAAACTGAATGATACAGTATACCCTGACCGTATTCCCATCCCAAATTATACGAGGAGAATCATCTCCAGACAGGGTGAATCACATTAGGTTATCATGACCAGCACAAAGTCAAGCAAAACTTGTAGTGAATATGTCTTCAAACCCCTGTCCCAAAGATGCATCCACAGGGTTTATTTTTACTCAGCTGTGAATGGTTATGGCAGCAAACCGCCATATGGCTGTAAGATTGAGTGGTCTTGGTGGAAAATGGGGACGGAAATTATAGAGGGAGAGAGCTGGTGTCACACAGGCCTCTCATTGCTCCTCTTCTCCACATTTGATTGGGTAAATACACAATTTTTCTGTGGGTCTGGGACACAGTGACTGGTCGGGTTCATGAGGATAATAATCACAAGCATCACCTGTCTTTATAGCAGGAGAATTTACTCTTTGAACGTTTTATTGGATTGCTGTAAAATTCAGCTTTTTCTCAGCAACATTTCACTCAACAACAGTCAGTCCTATATCAGTAGAAAATCTTACACATATTTTTATTAAGAATACACACTCACTGGGCCCTTTGCTAGGTACAGCTGTTCAACTGCTTGTGCTTGTAAATATCTAATCAGCCGGCAACAACACAGTGCATTTAAGCATGTAGACCTCCTGAAGTTCAAACTGAGCATCAGAATGAGGAAGAAAGGTGATTTAAGTCACTTTGAATGTGGCATGATTGCTGGTGCCAGACCGGCTGGTCTGAGTATTTCAGAAACTGCTGATCTGTTGGGATTTGGTTGTGTGTGATGGTTTGGTGGTCTGAAAAAGAGAAAATATCCAGTGAGCGAAAATTTCTTATTGTTGTCAGAGGTCAGAGTAGAATGGCCAGATTTCTTTCTGCAGAAGAGCATCTCTGAATCACAATATGTCAAACCTTGAAGCAAATGGGCTACAGCTGCAAAAGACGGCAGTGGGTGCAGAGTAGGAAACTGAGGCTCATCCAACTTGGACAGTACCAGACTGGAGAAATGTTTCCTGGTGTGATAAGTCCTGCATTCAGATTGCAGGGTCAGAGTTTGGTTAAAACAACACGAAAGCATAGATTTATCTAACCCTATATCAACAAGTTGATGGCTGTGGAATGATGTGGGGGATGTATCGTTTAGCCTATAGAAATATATATAGATACAAACCAGCCAAACAAGTCGCAGTATTTTACAGTGAGTAAAATGATTATCACTCTATTTTACTGGCAGAAAAAGGGGGTACTGTATATATACTGTAAAGTATTGTTGTGTAGACTATAGCATATACACTGTAAAATAACGGTTTAATAAAGCCAAATCCACCTGATAGTATACCACTGTAATCTAACATGCAAACTTTAAACAGACCCCTGTCCCAAGGATGCATCCAAGTGTCAGAGAGTGGAAATCACTAAGTAAATTACCATTATACTAAAACTACATCTTACTCAACAAGAAAATACCTTCATGAAAATCAGTGCTTCAGTAAACAACATTATATTTTCTTTAAAGAATCATTTTGATACAGAACAAGTGCTTTTTTAAACATTTTGTAATGTTTTGCTGTCTCTTTCTTTATTTCCACGTTCCACGAGCGTGTTACCTCAGGAAATGAGCTGAAGAGTTCTTTGCACCACTGAATTAAATTCAGGGTTAAATTCCAAAGTATCAACTTTAATATTGTGATCCTGAATAATATAAAAGTCTTGCTCTTTGAATGACTGTGAAAATGTTTCTATTTACAGTTACAGTTTATAAACTAATACAAACGCGGTTTTTATAACAAAAAGAAGAAAAATATGATGTATGAATAGGATTTAGCCTCCACTCTGGGACCGAAAACTTGATGAACTGAAAACTTGACTTGGATTAAAACTCAATCGGACAGATTTTAGGGCAAATCCTTCTGAACTCTGCTGTTTTGATGTGTCTCTTCTGTCTCCTTTGGTAATCCCCTTGTTTTCTTCTCCTGCACAGACTGAATTTTAATGTCGTACTAGTTTCAAAATGTTTCATAAGACAAAGTTTTATGTGATCTAATATGATTCATAGGATAATATATAATAAATGTTACATTCCCACACCCCAAATGTTATTTTATTTCCATGATATCGTCAGCGGCACAGCTGGAGCGCTGGCCTAGTTGGGTGTTTTGATTATGAGCTCTTAACAGCAGTTGTTATGAAAGGACAGACTTGCTCATTCACTTTCCCTGCCCAGACTGTCACATCACTTCACGTTTCTGAGTAATATAGTGATCTCAAGTTGTATATGACTGTGCCTTTTGATGCTGGGTATGTTGTACATGGTATCATAGTCTTGAAAAGTTTGTTGTGGTGCAGGACAAGCGGTATTTTGTGCATGTGTTTACATTGCTGTTGTCTATCCAGAGCCCTTTTCAAAGCAATAGTATAAACAGATTGAAAACTAGACACAATGAATGGATCCAAAAACCATTTAACCTCTTTAGGCAGGGCTTTCCTCAAATGTGAGCTCATTGATCGGACTGTAATTACCATCACTGTTTGAATCCAGCTATTGTAAACCGTTAATCTGAGTGGAGCTGCTGTGAGAGGACAATGAAGCCCCGCTGCAAAACGTCTAGCGAGTGACACTGATGTCAAACACATGTTTCCCCCCGCAGCCCAACAGAAATAGACAAGCCTATTTAGAGGGCTGGTTTGCATGCAGGCTCCAAGGACTGATGTTTGCAATCTGGGAGCCACAGCGGGTTTTTACATGATCAGTAATTCAAAAAGTGGTCGGCCAAAGAATTCATCTTGTGCCTCTTTGTTTTGCTGTTGCCATGCACTTGTGCTAAAATATCATTCGGTGCAATAGGCCAGCATTAAGACAGCAGAAAGTATGTCGGACAACATCCAAGGCCTATCAAATGTCCAGAAGAGCAAGAGAAGGGAAAACACAAATATTTTCAGTAGCAGGGAGTGAAACCAAAAGGCGCCCTGGTGGACAATCAAAGTGAATTAGGGGGTTTCTGATGAGTGCGTCAGTGTTTATTACAGCTGTTACAGTCCAGATAATATCCAGATGTAGATCTGGTAGACGTGTAGCTGGTTAAAATAGCAATTTGAAGGTTGGAAAGTAGAGGTTTGTCCACTGTGGCGCTGCTGAAGATCTGCAATTGCCATTACCCAGTGTGCAAGGTGTCTTTACTCTCCCTGTGCACTTGTCTTTCTTTATGCGGATATGAAGCAAGAACTGAAGGTTAGTGAAGCCTCCTACAAGCCTTTGAACTTAGATCTAACAGCCAGGTGTCCTCTGCCTTCTCAAAGAGGATTTTACCCTCTATTGTGCAAAAAGAAAAGACTTCTTGGTTACCAAGAGGCCTCGAGCAGCATTTATTTTAATGGTTTTGTTCAGTGATAGAAAAGAATAAAAGCAAGACTTCCGTCTTTGTTAATAAACATAAATTATTTCCAGGGAAATGTGAACATACACGTATTTATATGTTCAAGTTTTTTTTTTTAGGGGGGGGTTACAAGACAACTTCCTTCTCACACAAGCCGGACACATCTCTGTTTGTTCAGTGGGGGGTTGTTTACTTTTCATGCTTTCCGGTGCCATCACAGAGTTGTGAAAGGAAAACATTATTCAACCTGCCCCGTGGGCTTTTGCTTCAGGTTTTTACAGAACCATCATTAAAGATATGTCATTTTCTCATAATCCTCCTGCAGTGCGGGGCATGTCGTGGCACTCTAAGCTCCTCACAATAGAGAAAGACTTGCAAATACAGAGAGCCAACGTTCAACCAGGAGGCATATTTAGAAAGCTATGCCTCTTCTCTTGACTTTCAGTTTTGGTTAAGAGTAAAAAGAGACCATGTTTGCTAACTGACAAAACAAACAGAGCTACACTGACGGTAAGTGGTTTGTGTCTTTTTTTCCCCTTGGATGCTATGACTGTCTCCAGGGTAGCTCTCCGTGAATAAAAGCAACAAAGCTCTGAAACAAAAGCTGGGAAAAAGAAAATAAATAATAAAGACACACTTCCAGTAAAGACATACGACATATTAATAATGCCCGAAGTTACAGTTGCAATTTCCAAACATGTCTCTGAGTAATTTATGAAACAGCTGAAGCTGTGGTTAATAAAGGTGGTTAAGGAACACATATATGACAGTAGCTCCCAGCCCTTTGGCACGCGGCTCCTAAAGTTAGAATGATAACAGTTTACTGCATTAGTGTAGTTATTAAAATTATTTTTATAGTCATCTTTTTGGATTTAGATATTATTTTTGGACATGCTAACTTTCCTGATAGTGGTCCATCAATCCTTTAGACCAACACTTTGTTTTAGAATTGTTTGATTTATGTCTGTCATTTAAATGGGGAGTCCTCCTCACAGACAAAGCTTACTAATGGGGATCCACAGGGTTTTGTGCTGGGGCCACTACTTTTTACATATAGAAATATGTTTATACATTTTTCCATTAGAAAATATTATTAGAAAACAGTGTGTTCATTTTCTCTGCTATGCAGATGACATTCAGCTGTATTTTTTCATGAATCTAGAAAATAAATCAACTAGGTAAACTACAGGCATGTCTTAAAGACACAAGTAGCCCTGTCTTTGCTTAAAGTTATCGTAGTACCTTGTTATTTTAACCCAGTACTTTGCTCTCAGACTACATGGTTACTTTTGGTTCCAAGGGTTTTTAAAAGTAGAATGGGAGGCAGAGCCATCAGGGTTTTGTGACACCAGCTCCTAGTTTAATTCCTGTGTGTTTTTATACAACAAATGAATTTATTCATTAGAATTTACTAAACTCTGGTTCTCTCACATTGTGTCTTTTGTCCTGTCTCTCTCTGCTCTTCCTTCCCAATGCCACCAGGTTCTTGCTCAAACTGGGTTCTCTTTTAACGTTTCTTTGTAATATTAGTCTTACAGTAAAGCTTCTAAGGTGACTGTTGTTGTGAATCGGCATAATATGAATCGTATTGGACTCAATTGAATTGAATTGAAAAGTAAGATCAGCATGACAGTCATTTAGTTTCTAGTTTCCTTTCTAGTTTTACGGTATTGCTAGAGGGTCACTGGAAGGCTACATTGTTATGATGAGCTGTTCCACTTGCTTTGACAGAGAAACAAAGTGAATGTGTATCACAGTGGTGTGGTCATACTTAGCTGATTTTGAGAGAAACAAAGTAAAGAATTTTAATTGATGATAAAAGTAGAAAAAAACAAGGTTTTTGTGTAAAAGTTTTCTCTTTCATATCCCTCTAATCTTTTGCTGACTCCTCTTATGTATCATGGGACTTCCGGAAGGAATCTGACCTGCAGGTTGAGAAACATTTCTCTAGGAGTCTATAATAATACGGTATGTGTGTGTATTGTGAAAGAGAAAGATTGTACGTGCGGCGCTGTTCTGACTGATCATCAGACTTTGGTCTCAACTTTTGATGAGTCAGTTTCCAAGGCAAAGACACAGCAGAACACTTGCTACATGAAGGTTTTAGAGGGACATAAATATAGCAGCGATGCCAGAGCTACACTTTGACCCAGTGGCATTATAAGTGACTGACCCAGTGTACAAGCTCTGATGAGTTTACGTGATTTAGAGTCACACACTGCACCGAGCTAACATATCTCTATCCTCTAATGATGTGTGGGCTGCAGACTCTCAGATTGCAGCAGCATGTCAAGGCCAGTAGGTTGAACACTCAGCTATATGCTCTTTAAAATAATATTGTTCTAAGGTCCACAAAGAGGATGGAAATTTTCCTGGGCTGGAGGAATATGTTGTAAAGCCAGCGTGGACCACACACCTAGCTCCAGGAGGTTTTCATCCAGCGTAACAACTATTTCTGGTTTCTGTGGCAGGGTGCCCCTCAAATTCCTGTAGTGAAATACCTTTTCTCCACTTACTGTCTCACAGTGACTAATCAGCCCTTTGTATTTTATAACTGAAGGTAAGGGATTTTACTGATGATTACAGGGACACTTTGCATGCCTGAGAAAGGATTGTCCTCATCTTGACGTCACGCAAGGATCAGAGTGCTCAGGTGACACGAGAGGGTTTCCCTCAGTTGCCAGGCACCAGGCTTCCGTGTGTGGATAAACACGGGTTTCCTCGTGGCACACCTGTGTTTGAAGTTGACACTGCCACGCTGTCAGACCTCTACCTGTTGCTTCATCACTCTTGAGTAACCATGGATATTTTCCATTGCCTGTAACAGTAGGGTATTTGCCATAAAATCAGTGTCAATACGGTGACGCTGGCATGGCAACCAAAAAACACTTGAGGGGAAAGGTGAAGTTTTGTTTCAATCACATGTTGTTCTAATTATACTATTATAGCAAGGGTTCATTTATGTGGTTTAGTCCCAGATTTTTTTTATTTTTATTTTTTGTAAATGCAGTTATTTAAATAACAGGTGAACATTTATTTACCTGTTCAAGTAAAATCTCATTATCCAAAGTCAAAGTCAGATAAGATATGATGAAAGAAGCTAAAGATCATGTAATGTTTTGCTGGGTTTAGCTTGTTTGTTTGTTAGCAGGATTTGCATTAAAAAAAATCATCCCAGGTGATTAAAGTCACAACTTTGAAGTAATTAACTTCTGGAGACAATTCAGATTTTTTTTTAATGATGCAACATTAAGACTGGATGATTTCATCTCATATCTTTACAAATAAATACATGTACTCAAGAAAATACCACAAACAAATCTGGATCCAGAGATCTGGATGGTATGAGTGGTGTTGAGGACATTGTCAAACTTGTTGGACATATGCAGTCTTGGTCTGCTCTTGTTTTAATAAATGTTTCAAAATAATTTAAATAATAATTTACATCTACCAAATAAAGTACCAGAAATAAACATCTGCCATCACTCGCTAATGTGTTTGTGATGAAGCCTTGATGAGTAAATCATACTCAAGAGCGATGGAAAGCAGCTTAATCTGTAAATATACACACTGTGTACATAAAGTTAATTTTAAAAATGTATTTTTCTTTTTCTTCTCTCAGCGGGTTTAAAAAATACTCTTCTGAAATACTCAGATCAGTCTGTCTGATAGCGACAACCACGCCATGTTTAAATGCACATAAACTTTCTTCCCCATTTTTATGCAGCCACGTGATTGGCAGCAATTTTGTGATATTTGCATTAAGTAGCATTTATACAGGTGTACCTACCTCTGAGAGTGTATAGAAGTTGTGATTAGATTCATTTACGAACGGGCTCACTCAATTTAGTTCTTGTGCCACGTAACCTCAGTAAGTTAGACCAAAACCACTGTGAAATAAAAATAATTAAACTCTAAACAAGATCTAACTAATAAAAAACACCTTCAAATTCTTCACATTTCTTTTTTTTTTCAGTGTAAAAATTGAAGTGGCTGAAAAAGAAGTGCAATTTTGACAATATGCGTAATTCTAAATGACAAACTCATTTTACGTCGAGGGCCACATTTAGCTCACTTGATCTCCAGTGGGCCGGACCAGTGAAACCTTCATTCTGTTAGTGTAAAGACTTTTAACTACATATTTAATTCCTGAGATATTTTAATATAAAGACATGTCTCAGTGTTTCTACACAGTAAAAAAAAATACTGCTGTAGTAAATCTGAGTAGAAATCTGTCAGCATAACTTAAATTGTAGGAAATAAATGTGTAAAATTATGGAAAAGGTTCTGGCAGCTCATTTACCAAACTTTCCTGTAATTATAAAGTGGAAAGTTTTTTTGTTAAATTTAAAAGAAAATGGCCTTTTAAATAAATAGATAAAAAAAAACTAATGACCAAAAGCAGAAAAAAACAAATATTAAAACCCCCTGAATTTTGTTTGTTGGTAGTAAAAAACCAGGAACTTTTCTGAAAGTGAAACTCGAAAATGTATGCCCTCAATGTTTTCTTTTTCTGTCTAGTGGACCGGATTGAACTCTTTGCAGGGCCATTTCTGGCCCTCAGGCCTTACGTTTCATGCCCCTGCTATATGTATTACAGTTTACAGATTACAATGACTCTACAAAGCCACAACACACCCTAACAGATTACTTTTGTACTAAATAAACTAGCATTTTATTTGTCATTCACTTTCCTGCCATCACCACACCAGTGACAGCGGTGCATTGTATTTAACAATTAGAAGTATTTATGAGTTTGCAAAGCTGTGCAGTCAGTTATAGTCTACCTTGTTTGCCATCTCTGAGTTTTCTTACTTTATTTATTTGTGAATATATTCATTTTTAACACTTACTTAAATGCATGTACCCAGTCTCAATACTCAACTTTCTACAAATGTGCTTTTTCATAATTCCATGAAATGACACATTTTTTTAAACATAAAAGAGGAAGCTTCGAATTTAAGGAACATATTTTTATAACTCTGTGGTCAATCGTAGAGAAGAGTGCATGTTTGCATTAAATATTTGTGAACATATGAGGGTGTGCTTTTCTCTTTCTTTTTTTTTTTTTTTTTGCAGCAACCAAAGCTTTTGCAAGCAAACATGCAACATGAGGTTATGTCAGGACTCCCTTCTGACTCCTCTCAGGCTGAATTTGCCTAATGAATGTGGCCTTCTCATCATGTGCCAAACACTACTTTCACATGCACTGCCAAGTACCCCAGAAACTGTTCCCTAGTGAGTGAGACTCGACCGTAAGTGTGTTTTACCAACGGCTGTGCTGCAGAGATGTCATGACCTGGACTAAGAGGTGATTTAATTATTGAGAAAGTAAGTACTAAAATAATTCCCGAACGAATAAACAGACCATCATGGAAAAATTTGTAGAACGCAGTTGTGAAACTCAACTCTAGAGAGAGGTGGAGATAGCGAAGATAAATGTAATCTGATCTGAGTAGGTGTAATGACCAGTAACATACCTGCCATTCAGGTCAGTGCTGCTGTATTTGAAAACAGCTACATGCTATCTGCAAAAAAATCTACGTTGATATCGAGTGAGCTGACAAAAGAAAACCTAAATAAAGATTTACAGCAGACAAATATAAGACTGTTACATAAAGAACTCAACATTCAAAGTCAAGATGTATTTTAACATAGAGATGTTATCTTGTGTTCTTACAACTAAACGTCTGCAGAATATTAAAAAAAAAAAGAGAGCTGGAGATAAGCTTGTATTTACAGTTTCACACGGGTGAACATTAAACTTGATCTTGATAACTTCTCTAAAAAATGAAAACCTCCAAAAACATTTCTGTCTGTGGATAATGACTCAGGTTTTGTTCCCAGACTGTGAACACCTGCTGCGTAGGTGTTTCACAAAAACAAGTGCCTCCAAAGAAAAATAAAGACAACTGGAATCTAAATGATAAAATCAAGTCTAGCCATGTGGCAGGTAATGTGGCCTTTTGGGCCACTGTGACGGAGACTCGCAACCCTCAGCACCTGCTCAAAGTGACTCACATGAAATAAGAGTATCACAGTCCCCTTACAAGACAAACTTAAGCAGTGACCTCATGCTGCACCACTGCTGCCTGGCTTGGCGTGAACAATAAGTAGTCTGTGCCGGTCCATTCTACATTTCTCTTGAGCATGTCTGCGATCACTGACCACAGCTTGAGTCACATCCTTCCCAGCTCTCCTGCTTGTTTACGGAGTGCTTGCACTGAGTTGCCTATGATATCACGGCGGCCGGGGAATTAAGAGGCGCACTGTTTGAAAAGACCTACAGGACCAGGGTGGAAAGAACCATCCAGAGTTAGCTACAACCACAGGTCTGATACAGGAAACCCCCTCCTCTGGCCCCCTCACCAAAGTTTTCCCTCAATTCAGCAATCCTCACTGTTGTGCACGACAGGTGTTTGCATGTGACACTATGACAGCTCACTGTGATGATCGCAGTGATGTTATATACAAAATGACGCAAGCAAACCATGGAACATTTTCTCTAAATAGACATTTAATGGTTTAAAAGCGTGTAGGTACAGACAGAGGAAAGAAAAACAGCTGCTGGGCTGGGACGTAGGGATTTCTAATTGTTTACCATGCAACCGAATCTTACCGCATTTCATTTTTGGGGGGAGGGAGTCAACCGGACCAACTAACAGCACAACAGCAAAGCAGGAAATCAATATTCTGGCACGTATCAATGGCATCACATGGATAAGATAATACAAAACATGTTTGTTTTCACTTTACAGTTTGTTTCAACTAATAACACTGATCATTAACATGTAACAAAATATATACACATCGTCAACAAAAAGGAATTGTGGCAGAACAAAGCAGCTTCATACAAAAAACTTTTCAGGCTGACTGAGTGGGATGTTGACCTGCGTGTAGCTGATTACAGTAACGTTAGATGGGAAATGTAACACTCGGTTGTTGTTTTTTTTTTTTAAACAATCTGACCCACTGTGATAGATTGTGCACAACTCTTCGCTGCATCGGGTGATGTAAACACTCCTCCTGCTATCCTTGACCTTCGTATCAGGAGCCACAATGCAGTAAAACAATCAATTTCGAACCTTGCCTATCTGAAGGCTCCGTCTAAGATTTGCATTGATCATAATCAAATGTAACATCAACAAATAAAAAACTAAACAAAAAGGAGATACTGGCAATCCTCCGCTGTTACGACTGCCACCTGCCATTGATAGCACATTAGCGGCTCGACTCCACCCCGTCTGACTTCCACCTGCCCACTGCCGGCTGAGGCGCTGCCTACTGAGTCCGGAGCTGGTAATCTGGGGAGGAAATGAACCGGACTTAATCAAATGGG
>VUQR01003717.1:61900-72465 GCA_015108515.1 Hemichromis elongatus
AAAAAAAAAAAAAAAAAAAAAAAAAAAAAAAAAAAAAAAAAAGGAATCACAGAGAAATCAAGTGGAGGCAGCTGATGCTTTCCACCCAGAATGAATGGAATATGGAGGAAATGAGATGAGGATGTTTAGCAATTACTGGCAACATTAGGAAAAAGGCCAACATGTGCAACCTTGGTAATCTCAGTGTGAAGATCGGGGAAGCTCAACAAAGAAAGTTCACTTTCTCACATTTTGCAGGACGTTGCCACATTGCCTCGTGTACTACAGCGTATCCCCTTTTCATAGAACTGCATCTGTGCAAGGTCAGTTCCCACCGCATTGCACTGCATTGCCTAACTGTTGCCTAATACCTGCACATATGGGCACTCAGTATCTCATAACAGCACCATTGTAAAGTGACCTACCTCCGTTTTGGGTGATGTAGCGCACCCACGGCAGGGCCTGATAGCCACTCTTCTCAATGATCTTGAGGTAACGCACCTATAAGGGAGAAAAAAGAAAAAGCAGCTGATCTAAACACGGATGAAATTATTTTTTTATTTATTTTTAAATATATGGAGGGCTTAAGTCATCTCTAACACAATCTCAAATATGGTGTGAAGGTTCTAGAGTAATACACTATTCTGAAGTATATTCAATGAATCATTTCCTCATGAAATTATTTGAGATAATAAAAATACTTTTACGCTTATAGTCTAACCTGCATTCAGAGATCTGACCACTGATGGCTACCATCCCAGTATGAACCTGGTAAGGACAGTCTACATATTTCATACAGACAAAACAAACCAACCCCCCCAAAAAAAGATAACAAACACACCTACAGGAAGCTTACAGCTGACACTTCACCTAACATACAAGCCTGTGAACTCTACTAAGAATGACAGCACCCAGAGGAAGTGTGCGCACTGACAAGAGAAAAAAAAAGAAAAGAACGACAAAATGAAGTAAACTGCCTGCTTGATTTCTAAGCGAGGAGCACCCTGGACAGGTTGCCGGTCGATCGCAGGAGACCAACCCTGAGAGAAAGACACTCATTCACACTCGGGTTCACACCCAGAGTCACTTCAACTCTAAGTGCTAACCGCTTCACCACCACACCGCCTTATTCTAAAGATGTGGTTTTATTTCCACCCAACATGCACTTATTGTTCCATTTGCTGTTTTTATAACTGCAACGTATGTTTATTTCTCGAAATGTGAGAAATAAGCAGTTATTTCTCATAACAGCTGCACTACTTTGCTGCTCACTGGGCTTCCTGAAGTAGCAAATTTAAGAGTTTAATGGTAAAGCTAAAGGTCTCAGAAACATACATAACCTATGCATGTATTTTTCTTTTGTTGAATGCATTTTTTTTATATTTTATTTTATTTTTAAACTACAAAGATAATTGGCATTTACTCCAACCGCTTTCTGTATAAAAGCAAGTTACCAAGCCTTCAATCGCTTGCCTCTCGAAGCAGCAGGTTGATAAGCGCTCAGCAGTCGAGAGATACGCTCTTAAGGCCGCAGTGAGCTGTGAGTTGTAGTAAAAGTTGTGTTGTTGATGAGGAAGCTGTAGTATGAGTCACACAGTGAAGAAGGAAGCAGCTACAGAGCAGCTTTCAAGGGAGACACAAAAATAATTTACATAACTGTATTTCTGTAAGGCCTGGGAGTAAAAAAAGAAAAAATAGAAAAGAAAAAAAAAGAAAGAAAAGCGGAAAAAAATTCCACATCAGCACTATTGAGATACAACTTTCACAAGTCATTAACTGATATTTCACCAACCCAGTGTTACCACAGAGCCGATTTTCGAGAAGAGAGGCTAAAAATATCATTTTGTCTTCACCATATGTCCATCTTTGATTGCACACGGTTTTTTCCCTAGACAGGTGTGGGAAATGACACTGGAACACTGTGTGTGTGTGTGTGTGTGTGTGAGAAAATTTTTTAAATGGTGAAATAGTTCCTCACTTATCTGAATAATATCACAAAAACATACCACAGTGCAAGCAGATTTTCATGTAATTATATGCTAAATACTGTGTAATTGCATGGCGATCTGCAAATGTAAGTGCATCTTGCAAATCTAGTCGTGGACTTGTCTGTCATACCTTCGTGTTCTTAAACAGTGGCACATCTAACACACACAAAAAAAACAATATGCGGTGTAATAATTTGCAGGGATGAGGCGCAAAGCCATCCTAAAGCTGACATGACCCCTGCTCTGGGAGACGTCACCGTGTCATGTCTCTATCATGCCAGTTCCCAGCTAGGAGCCGGATATACGGCGCAGGAATTTGCGGGTCAAGCGGTGGCAGGGCTCTGGTGAGGCCTCGGTACCGGCCGCCTTGTTATTACCTTCCAGTACACAGTGAGGTCAGAGCGAGAGAGCGCCGTGGTCACCAGAGACATGACGACAAGCACATAGACGTGGGATCACCGAGTCTGCCGGCACAGCACTTCTACTCGAACGCTGCAGCCAAACATGCAGTCGGCCTGACCGTGGGTACGCAGTCAGCAAAACGGCACCAAAAGCAATCCTCCGCAAAATATCATTATGGCTTGTAAGATGAGAAGGGGAAAGGAGGATGTTTGTTGTATCTAGTTTGGTAAGTACAGACTGCATGTGTGGTCTGCACTTATCAGGCTTTTGGTAGAAGTTATGGCTCAGAAACCATCTGCCAGCATGTTTGGGTTCCTTTGACATCACCTAAAGAAGCACAATTTAAAAAAATATAACGGCAGCTCTGAACTTACTGCCACTCAGCCAAAGTGTGGGGTTGCTCGATTTTCTAGTTAAGTTTATAAGGTGGAGTTACGTGCATCACACACACTTCACATGTGCGCTTCCCTACACTTAGTGGTAGAGTTAAGAGGAACTTTCTCATGCTTTGATATTTACATGTGTCTAATTAAAATTCACGGCCTCTTCTCACACGTAGAGAGTGGCGTTACTGGCAGCATTTGGGTCTGAGACCCAGTCTGCTGTTGCCCTATAATAAGGGAAAGGTTACAGGCTTGACACAAGAGCTTGATGGGAATATGGCTCTTAATAGGTTCCCTCTAAAATAGTGGGTGCACCACAGTGTCAATGCAAATGTGGGGACGTTTCTCAAGCTTCTGGTCTCCAAATCAGAGCTCTGTACTTTGAAGACCTTTCAATCACCGATTCTAACAAGTTTGTTTATGTGTTCTAAACATGTGCGGGACATGTCATTGCATTACTAAATTTAAAATTAGTCTTTATAACTTCTCGAATTCGACTACAACTTCCTTTTTCTCTCAATATTACAAATCAACCAAAGTGTAAAGTACAAAATGTTTGAGTGATCATCTGAACCGCCTGATAAAACACTGTAAGCAGCCCCACCTTGCAGGCAAACTTAATGAATTGGTTTAAGCT
Source organism: Hemichromis elongatus (assembly GCA_015108515.1). Taxonomy (NCBI): domain Eukaryota; kingdom Metazoa; phylum Chordata; class Actinopteri; order Cichliformes; family Cichlidae; genus Hemichromis; species Hemichromis elongatus. The sequence goes on from VUQR01003717.1 coordinate 65,290, forward strand.
CAACGTGCAACCTGCAGCACCCAGCTGAAGTACGTTAGGTGTAAAAACCCCTGGGGTGCTTTGTGGCTTTCAGATTCAAACCTTTTCAGGTGGCTTCCTTCCTGGAAGTTACAAATTAAGCCGAAAAAGAAAAAAACGATCTTGACATTTGTTCACGGTGGAGTTTCATAGATAATCACGTCTTTTGAGCTGTGGTTTAGCGCATAGTTTCATAAACACAATTATGTAAAATGAACACCTTAGATGCCTTTGCACGTTCTGAAAAATCCAAAGAGAAAAAACTGAATACTGCCCTGCAATTAAAAGTTAATGATCACCATCAGCACCATCTTTTTAATTCCGGGATTACGTGGATGATACAGACAATATGTAAAAACATCCACATCCACCTCATCGCTCAAGCGTCTGTCACTAATCAGGATCCAGCCATCTAAGCAGAGCTGCACAGATCACTTTCTCCACAGCCACCCTGAGTGACATACACTATCCAGCATGTCATGCAGTCTTCCTAGCAGATTGGGAAGCCCCTAATACTTCTCCTAACAGGCCTCCAGACGGCATACCAGGCAGATGACTGGACCACCTCAACTGGCTCCTTTCAATGTGGATGAGCAGTGTTTGACTCAGTCTTTCTCCCGATTATCAGAGTTTCTCACTTGAGCCCAGACACCCTACGGAGGAAGCTCATTCTGAAGTCAAAAACATAAACTAATCAGTTCAATCCACATCTTTGAGCACTCTGTGCACTACGACAGTATGTTGCATATCGCTTTATTCCCCACAGATCCTGGATTAATCGATCTCCTGCTCCACTCTCTCCGCACTGGTGATCAAGGCCACGACATGCTTCAGCTCCTCTATCTGACTTTAAAAGTGTTAAACAAATTTAAAGAAAATAAGAGGTGGTGGATATGGACCACTTTATTCTCATCACTAGGCACAATTTCACTTCTGCTGGGTGTGTACAGATTAAAGTGATGAGAAAACACTTTTTTTCTGAGTGGGTTTCAGTCACCAAAGGTCACCAGTGTTTGAAGAAAACCACAAAAAAGAGGATTCATCTCCTACACTGATGCGCTATTCCACCAAAACACAGAATATATGAACTGCAACGACAAATATCGTACTGAACATCACAGTTCATGACTTTAAATATTGTGTGTGGGGTTTTTTTTATAATTAATTACTATTTTTACCAATGATGTCAATTTTTAAATGTAGGAAAAACACTTCATCCCGTCACTGTGCAAAGCCGCCTGTGTTACTGCACTAATTCATACGCTTGCTCTTATTCGAGCATCTGTTCGTTTATGGGCAAACAGTAATTTAAAGGAAGGAACGAATGGGGGATTATTTCTTTCAGCTACCTAATTGCCACAGAAAACGTCAAGCATTCTTACACTGCCAACCCAATTACAACTATCATGCATTTCAATTAAGTTGAGCTTCTCGTTTCCGAGTGGGCTGCATAATATCCGTAGAATTTAATAAAGTTTTATCGAGAACCATAGGAAATGTGGAGACGCTGGAAAATATGACCTTTTAGCTCTTTTAATGGGAGCCACAGAAAAAACAGTAATAAAAGTTCAGACGTAAATGAAATTGTGTTAGCAGCAGAGCGAGGAGTCTCAAACAGTCTCAAAGAGTCAACTATAAGTTGATGACACAGCTTATTAGTAAGAATACACTTGTGGTTTTAAAGTATGTTCGGAAGAAGGACGTTTACGTACGCGTGAATGCTTTGCGTTATAACTGAAACTACAGATTTTGTGACAGCATTTCCTTCATTAAGGTGTAACAAAAGACACGTGAGGTGAATTATGTAACCGTCGTAGGTATATTACTTCCTTACCATGCCCTTTCCCACACAAGACTGTCAAACCAAAGAGATGAAACAGACACGTTCAGATGATTTTAGTGTGAAGTGTCCAGACACGCACTGATGTCTATGAAGGACTCAAACAAGAGCGAGTAAGCGTGTTTGTGTCTGGCTGCCAAAGCTGCCTCTGATAGTAGAAGGTGCAGCAGTGGCAGCAGATGAGTTCAGGTAAGGAATGTTCATATGTTTCACTTCTATCCATCACCGTCCCACACTTCATATTTATAATATATTAAGCTTCAAAAAATACATACATTTCCGCATTCAGTTCTCAGATCCTACATGGACCTACCCCACCCTCACTGGGTGAGTTTAATACTCATGTTAAAATTAAATATTAGTGAAAGTATCACCACAGCTTCTATCAGAGGCGATTGCGAAAGACCTATTAGATATAATATTTAGTGAACAGGCGTTATTAGCTACCTTCAACACATTTAAAAGTCAGCTCAAGCGGCGGCAAAAGAGTTTGCGTGTGTTATATTTGATTCTGTTTGCTTTTATATTGGTTTCCTGTTTTTTTTTTTTATTCTACTGTGGATTTTCAAGCTTTAATTTCATGTTTTGTGGTACATTGTCTGTATGTTGTGTTATTGTTTTTGTCTGACCTCCTATTAAAGAAATTTTTGATCTGGTGACAGTTTAGATCTTTACGGTCTCTTCATGGTATATGCCAATGACTAATGTAAAGAATGACAGTCATAGTGAAACGTTCAGGAGAGAGAAACGGACAGCCTGACAGACAACTTGAAAACAGCTCTTGCGATCATGGAGGCATAAAAAAAGCAAAATGTGTGCCTGTTTTTTTGTTTTTTTTCTAAGACAGTTAGGCAGTGGCATTGATGTCTGGCCCAGCATTCTTTAAAACCACCTTTTACAATGGCAAGTTTAAACATCTGACCCCTAAGAGTATCTCTAAAGATATTTCAGGAGCGCTTGCTTTAGATAAAAAGTACAACGCTAAATTACCTCTGGCTGGCGTAAAACTGAGGTATAATTGTGCAAATGTACCTGCGGAAACACTGTTATTTTCATTGGAGGCCATAATATGATATTTTCAAATGAAGTTTGTCAAGTCGCCATTGTTTCCTCACATCAAGACATGGGAAAACGCTACACATATAATCACAGGACAACTGTGATTATACAGTATGAGCAGAGTGCATGTGTGTAAGTCTGCGGCGAGCAAGAGATTTCATTTAAACACGGAGCAGGAATGAAGCCTAAACATTAGCTTCTGTCTCAAGTTTCGGGTCAAAGGCAATCAAAATCCAATGAATCTACTCACCTGCTAACAAGACTGACATTTTATATCATTGTGATTAACAGAAAAGCAAAGGGCCAAGTTCAACTTGATGAGCAGTTGCTGTCTGGTTGGCTCAATGCTAGAAATTTCTTAACCACAGAGGAAGGCTGACTGTTTAACAGTGCTCCCTTACTGCCCCCACTGGCCAAAAATAGGACTGATGTGGATTGTTTGAATTCCAGCTGTGGAAACGGGGGACAGCTGTGTGATGTTGCTACATACCAAGAATTCTAAACCCAAAATAATAATCAAAACCGCAGGTGTAAATAAGCAGCATTTGGTTCAGTATGCTTACAGACAGTATGTCATAAAGGGATGATGAATACATTTTTACTGTATGAGCAGAGACAGTGTTTGTTTTTTTGTTCAAGAGCTTGTTGTTTGCTTAGGTTGACAAGTTATTTGAGAAAGTGCCGTTTGACGGAGATGATACCTGGATGCCTGAGGTAGTGAAGTATGGGATCTCAAACTTGACACTGATTGGTGGTTTCCCCTCCTTATCTTCAGCCTCTACACTCGGGAGGCCGAAGTGGGCTCGCATCAAATACTCCTTTCCACCCTGTGAGAAGTTGCAACACAAGCTCTTTAATAAAAGACAAAAACAAACTATAAATCTACCGTGTTTCAGCTTACAAAAGGAAAACCAGATATTATAAAGGCCCACAGCTGCTCCTCGTTGTTTCGGAGAGGTATAATTACAATCTGCATGTTTTTATTAACAATAAAAAAAGTTTTATAACATTAGCAAACTTCCACCCAAAAGCCTAGGGTAATATTACACAATTTATGCAACCGTATGTATGAAGCTCGTGCGTCACGGTTTCTGCTCACAGGGAAAGACTTGATTGACCAGACGATCTCACTGTTCTCAGGCACCCACTTCACGCTGCCCACTGTGGTCTTGAATTTGGGTGAGTCAGCGTCCGTTGGCACAGGAATGTGAATCTCCACGTTGTTGGCTGTGGAACGCCTCTTGAACTGACTCTTTGCCTAAGAACAAAAAAAAAACAAGCAGGTCAAGTCTAACACGCTGCTCTGCCTAAACAGGGTATTAAAACGGGACTTAATTTAATGCGCATTTAAAACCTTAATTGTCAGGGTTACCACGCATGACAACACGATACAGAACATAAACAGCTGGATAATAACTGCTGTATGCTTTGCCTGACTGAACATATAGCACATTAAGCCAGTCTGAGCTCCAGTCATTTGTTACTCCACTTTAATTTTCTTTAAAGGAATGACAGCAATAATAGTTCAGCTGCACATGACGCAGCACCTAAATGTACACAATGAAAAAGCGTCCAACCTTAATCATGTACTCAATCCGACTGTGAGAGTGCTTCTCGATAACAGACTCAATCCAGATCAGGGGCTTCACCTGAAATATAAAAACCACATCGATTTTAAGTGTACAAATGTCGATGATGCCACTTTAAATAACACATGACTTAGTCGCCACCCAGAGGGCGGCAGGTATTACTACAGCAACCAAATAGAAGAATGATTTTGAGAGGAGCTCATACATTTATTTTGTTCCTACAGCAACCAGCAAAAACAGATACTCATGCTGCAGTGGCGTTGGCTGTATTGTGTGAAATCTTATAAAGGAAAATTAGGGAGAAACAGAGATTGCACAAAACCTTTGGAGTGGCTTTTCACTCTGCCTTATTATGTAACTGCTTCTTGGTATATCCTTTTAAAATAGACAGTTACATCACCGAGTTACAAGAGACTAAACTTTAATCATGTTTGATCAACTTTAATGTTTTCTTTGTATTACTGTAGGGTCTTTACCTGATGATATAAAAGCGCCTTGAGACAACTGTTGTTGTGATCTGGCGTCGTATAAATAATCTTTATTTATGAATGATGCCCAGCAAGGACAGATTTTGATTTAAAATGAACAGATTTGTATTTTTTGTCCACACACAGACAAAAACTACAATAGGAGGCACATCCTGTGGTAAAGAAGCAGGTATAATATGGAAAAACTAAAAAGCACGAAAGAAACTATCCTTCAAACAGTTTTTACACATACATGGGAATGGGGCTTAAAATAAAACGCTGACAATTAAAAAACAAAAATGTAATCAAGTGCTTAGCCGAGTGTTATAACCAAGAATAAAAGTTTCCTGCGTTAACAATTTCAGTTGTGTACGCTGCAGCTCCTTGTTAACTAAAACTGAAAGCCTTGTGCTCAACTATACCACTTCCTTTCCGGCACGCTTACTGGTAAAAATGTTGTGAAACACTTATAGAAACCATTATCCCAGTTCAAACTGGCAGAACACGGTGAATCTGCCTCTAGATTACCATTTGACTCAACAAATGTAATTTTATCAATTCATTTCATCGAAAAGCGTTTGTCATTTTAAACATTTTTTGAGAGTAGAGGATGATGGCTCAGATCTTATCCGTTCTCTCTTTGGTTTTTGAAGGTGTTTTTCCCCTCAGAAAAAAAACAACAGTTAAACACTATTCATAACACACGGCCATGTGTGACAACCACAGACCGAGTACTAAACCGTGTGGTTGTGTTTTACCTGTTTTTTTCTGTGGTTATTAAAAACATTGATGAACTGATGAGATACTAATCAAAGCTGCTGGCTGTCGGTCATGAATACAGGCGTATCTCTGTATACAAATATTTCTGCCAGAAACCCCCCACCGTCGCCACCCCCCGCAAAATGGCCTTCTCCCAAAGGAAAATTGTCAGACTTCTATTTATAATATTTCTAACCTATTTTTCTTTTTTATTAATTCTGGCTCCATTTCGCTTTACTTAAAATATATATTTTAATCAAATAGCCAACAAAAAAACACAAAGACATAACATAAAATTTATGGGGAAAAAAATGCAACACTTACATACTGGCTTAACTATAAGCAGACCAATGGCGTAGTCGCCCCCTACAGGCCCATTTGGGAAAGGAAAAACCCAACATAAAACATTTTGAAATGTTTTTTATCCCCCAAAATGAAGCCAGAAACCACTTTATCCTCTTAGGAATTAAAAACACTTACTAAGGTGACATTAAGAGGCTTTCTAGCAGAGGTTCTCAAATGTGTCCTGGAAACCTTTCACTTCAGATGCAGAAAATGCTCCTTAATTTTTATCAAGCTGAATTTCAGTGCAATAATCGTCACAAAGCAGCATCAGCATTAACAGTTTTTTGGTTCAAATAGACCAAAAAAATCTATTCATTCACTTGGTCGCCCACACTCCGCCTGCAATGTTTCTATTGCTCACTGTTTATGAACCACTGCTTTAGCGAGTAATTCTAATTTGATTGTTTCCACAAGTGGCTTCAGTTTAAATGATGATGATCAGTTTTCAGTAGTGAATTCTATGCACAACCTTATTTGATCTGAAGTAGTAAGCAGATTCACATGTTCACGTATACAGTCTTCATTCCAATGAGACTATCTATCTGGATTCCTCAACCCTCTGGGGTTCAGGGTATAATTGGCCGTTTTTGACTACCTTTAATTTGACCTCTATATTTCACCTTTAAAAGCTGTTTATCTTGCCTTGTTTGGTATCATTTTTTTCAACACAACCTCAAATATCTGAAAATGGAGTTATTTCTTCATTTTGACACACTGTATTAGCACAATTGATCTAAATTCAGACAAAAAATGTAAAATCCGAGTAGAAAAAAGTTATATTTTTTACTGTAAAAACCACAAAAATGTTTAACGAATCATTTTCATAACTTAAAATGCAAATAAAAATTGTACATTTCTAAAAATTATGCACAAGTTTTGCAAACAACACAGTTATATGGTACTATTTCCCTAAAAATGCAGCCAAGGCCTCAGGCGTTTTTGTAAATAACCATTTAAAACTATTTACAGAACAATCAGGTGTTCTGCATCAAATAAAAAGACACACAAATTATTTGTGCCACGCCAAAAAAATAGTTTTTGTCCACTATAAGACAGATGAGCACACTACAGGGATAAACCTGCAGGTCTGACAGCAGGA
>VUQR01003718.1:3462-20056 GCA_015108515.1 Hemichromis elongatus
TTTTTTATTTTATTTATTTTTTTTTTTTTTTTTTTTTATTTAATATATATATATATTTTTTTTTTTTTTTTTTTTTTTTTTTTTTTTTTTTTTTTTTTTTTTTTTTTTTTTTATTTTTTTTTTTATTTTAATAATTTTTTTTTTTTTTTGTGGGGGGGGGGGGGGGAGTATTAATAGGATAAACTCTAAAACTTGTGAAAATACGTTTAAAAGTCCAAAATAGTTGCCCTTCACAATGAGTCATAATTACAGAATTTGGACGAGAGACAAACTTCAAAATATTCACAGATTATGGCTGCAGGATTTTATGTTTCTCTTTCTAATTTTGCTGAAGAAAATTAGCTCAGGATGGTGAGGATGTTAGCAATTTTGTTCTCCAAACTGTAACAAATCCCTTGCAGATCGGAATTAGAAGAGGTTTCATCACCTGTACCAGAAGCAATGGAAATGTTTTTTTTCTGTCATTAAGACAAACATAGAAGGGATAACAGACAGTTACACTGACATATGTAACAGGAGGTAACAGGGCAGGGGTCAGTACAACATAGTAATCACTCAACTGTGCATTTATGGAACTTAAGCCTGTAGCTGCAAGAGAAAGCTACTCTACTTTCAGCACTGTAATTTCAGTCCTGTTACTCTCTCTGTTGGACCAAACGGTCATACACAAAATAAAACAATAAAATGTATAGGCTCTCTCACACACACACAACTTGCCTTTTGTATCTTAGTGAGGACATGTAATTGACATAATGCTTTCCTAACCCTAACCATCAAAATTATCCCTAACCCTTAGCCTAAACCTAATCCTAATTATAACCCTGACACTGAAACCACATGTTGAGCCTCCAAGATGCCTTCAAACTTGTGGGGCCTGGAGTTTGGGCACCATAAGTAACAGTCAAACTTTTGGTCCTCACAAAGATGTATAAGTGCGCACACACGCATACACAAATACATATTCGCAGTGAAACTCAACCGTGGGTCTTGGTTGTAATATGTTGCCTGTTAAGACCCTCTGTACTCTAAAGTAAATTTCATTTACCTCATTTGTATGGTTATCCCCTGAGGTATTGAGTCAGTAAGGGCATCCGGCAAAAAACTGGCAAATCAAACATGAAAAGCTAACCACTCAAAGGGGAGCCAAAAAGTATCCTTACCTCATTTGTATTGATGTAAAGGCACAAATCACAAAAAGAAATAATCCAAAACAAATAAAGGAAGCAATACTCATATAAATGACTATATACTACACAAAGTAGAAAGTGGAAGAAAGTGGGTGAGAAGACATTCAACATATACATCAATCAACCACAACATTAAAACTACATGTATTAGAAAAGCCATGAATTCAGGGACGCCCCAAAGTTGAGCTCAACTAGAATGCTGCCAAATCAGTTGATCTCAGTGCCAGCCCTATCTGATAGCTTAGCTAAGCTCTTGTTATGCTGTATCTGACTAATTATATATCATATCTGTTGCTATTTATGTCTTCTCTGCTTTTTTGTGCACTATGGTGGTGCGTAAGGAAGGATAGATGCACAGGGAGGGATGTAGAGTTTTGCCTAGCAGCTTACCTTTTAAGGGGGAGTTCCCAAAAACAACAAAAAACAGTCATGTTGCTAAAGTTTAAACTGCTGTATATGTTATTATGTCTGAATAAGAATCTTCTGTTGCTTTTAGTGGACCTGACTGAATCAATACTGTCTAGGTCCCCAAAAAGCCCAGATGTATTGGAGCATTAACATTGGACCTCTGGTGGTTTCTTTTGGTATAGTTTAAGTTTGCTAAGCTGTTCCACAGAACTTGTGTGGCGTGGCTGGCCATGTTTGGGGTGTCTGTTGGGTATTATATTAGCTGGGTAAGCTTAGTTTTGTCAAGAGAAATAAATTTCTTTATTTCTTTATTAATTTTTTAATAATATTTTCACTTTACTTGTCACCAATTATAATGTTGTGGCTGATCTATTACAATAAAAGACCTAACATAATATGTGTTACTATATAATAAAGATGTATTTTTTAATCACATAATTGGGACATATTCCCAACATTTCTTACCTAAATATGTCTTTTCAATTTCCCATTTATCACAATTTTGTAACACTGCTATGCCCTGCACTCTACAGCAAAACCACGCAGCTATAGCCCAGCATGCATTTGTGTATACAGGAGGAAAGACGGAATAAAGTGAGGGGGGCATTTATACACTTACCAAGCTCATGCTTACTGTAATAATCAATACAAACAGGTGCATATTCTGAGCCAACTTAGATGACAGTTGCTGCTTTATATTCTCTTGTGTGATCATAACGCCAGTAACATTGGAAAAAAAACATGTTTATTAACGGTAAAACTGTTGGGTCATGGAACAAAGTGCAAGAAGGCTGGCGTGTCTCCCAAAAGTTTTACAGTTAACAGGAACTTCCCTTTCTCTTTTTGCTTCACCTGGCTCCAAATAGCAACCACAAGGAAAATGAACCCAATCAAATTGGTGAACCTTTAAAGAACATTGGCCTAGTTTACCATACCATAAAAGCTTCATTTATAAAGCACTTTCACATAAAACCAGGGTTCACAAAGCACATACTGTTCCAAGAACCAAGGTCCATAGTAGTGGTCCCAGAAGTGCCACCAAAAACCATCACTTCAGTTTTCTGCTCATTAAAGTGTTAAAAAGTTCAAAGCCCTCCAGGCCTTTATTTCTTCAAGACATCTGAGTGGAGGGTCTGCTGAGAAACCATTTATGTTTAGTCTTTGAAGAATCTGTTTAAACAAATACACACTACATTTACATGTAAAGACACTGATATGTATTTTTTTTTATATAAATGTGTTAGTAATGTCTTTAACTATTTTACATGACTATTTTCATGTTGGCTTGAACTAAAATACCTCCCTCTGCTGGCTCTGCATCTTACTGCAACTTAAGCATGCGTGTCCATTTCATGCATAGAGCCCCCGAGTACCGCAGGTGGACCAGCGTGTCTAATATACAGTTTGCCGTGATATTGGGTTGTAACACATATTTAATATATCATGAGCAATCTGTATTTAAACCTGACTGTCTGGACACAAAATTAGGCTACCGCCAATTTATCTCATGCGAAGAGAGAAGAATTCAAAAGACGATTTGAAAATTATATGTCAGTGATCCCACTGTATGTATTATTGTGTTAAGTAGTGCTAAATTATCTGTTGCATGAGAATTTTATGTCAGATGTATGCCATGCATTATTAGTTAACTTATACGTGTGTCTGAATTATAACTACTAAATCAGTTAGAGCTGCACAGCATTGTTAAAGATATACTTGCTTCAAAAGACAAGTAGATAAAACAAATTTTTAGACATTCATCGGCAGAACACTAAAGAGAAGATACTAGAGGCTACAAGCATGCACTAGTTTCAGACTTTGAGAGTCCACAAAAGTAAATTCTCTTTTATAATTATACTACCTTTTACATGTTAGAGCAGACCATACAAGCAGCTGAAGAAGGTTTTATTTATTTTATTTAGTGTTCATTTTTAAGGGTTCAGAAGATAATTTTAGGATTAAAATCCACAACTTAGCCAAGTATTCCATATTATAAATATGATTTCAGAACTTGTTACAATCCAAAAATTTCTAGGGTTGTTTGATAATTCAGCAAGTTCAACAGCAACACTGGAGGCCAACTTCAAGCCAACTACAAAAGTCACCAAACAATTGAGGATTTTATTAAGGAGATGTTGTGTCCCCACTGCTGTTGTGCAGATGCCTGAACCCCCGAGCCCCCAAGACTGGCTACGGACACCGACTAAAGAATATGCAGTCAATGGTAACTAAGAGAGGGAAAGTAGTCAGAACCGAGGGAATTGCACTACCAGAAGATAGCATTGCAGATATCAAAGACAGCTTAAAGTAACTGGAAATCCCACAGGCAAATGTAAGAACAAGATCTGGGCAATAAACCGCTACGGGGCTGCCAGCCGTCAGGAAGAAGGTGGAAGGAAGGAGGTTTGGGTCTACCAAGCCTTCCACCAAGCATGAGCCCAGGTGCAGGCTGTGCAAAGATGCCTGTGAGACAATCCAATACATCCATAGTGATTGATGCAGCTATACCGTGTGACAGCAACATCAGGAAAAAGGAATACAAGAAGCTCCAGAACTACCAAGGGTTGAGAGAGGAGCTTGTGACCTGACGGATTTAATAGAGTCCATGGCAACAGTGATTGGAGCAGCTGGTACTTTGACCCCAAAGCTTTGCTAGTGGCTCCAGCAGCTCTTCTGGACAGAGATCCCAGGAACAACACCTGGAATCTCTGTCCAGAAGAGCGCAGTCCTAGAAACAGCAAAGATAGTGCACAGGACCCTTTAAGCTCCCAAGCCTCTGGTAGAGGACCAGAGTTTGATGGATAAAGACCACCCACAAGACGAGAGGAACTTTTTTTTATGCCAAGCTCTCACTAAAGAATATGGTGGCTGCAGTGACACATCATTCTAAGGAGCAGCAGTGAGTAATGAAACATCCACCTGTATCCAAAGAGATTGAAAATATTAAACTAGCTTTTGATTTTTGTCATATTCAGCTATAGAGCACAGGCAGCAGAGAAACTACAGGTGAGCTTGTCATCAGATTTGACTGAAACTGTTATAAGTGGAAAATATGAGACAAAACGAGCTAAGAAATGGTCACATTTGAAGCAAGGTGAAGGAATTAAGAGAAAAGCAAATACTGCATGATCTGTGAGACACTGGGGACAGTGAGGGAAAGCTGGGAGAGGGGCAGCAGCCTTTCACATCTAGCTTGACACATCACACATATGCACATATATGAATGCACATCTTTTTGCCACCCTCTCAGACACATGCACACAGGCTGATCAACGTACAGCATCTCTTTCTGAAGTGGTTCTCTATGTGTTTGAAACGTATGTACTGGTATCAGTGTGAGCAGAACCAGGACACCTATAACCTAGCAGCCACAATAACAGTGTGAAAGAAAACAAATACCCATGTACCAGATCAATATGATCCTTTGTGGTTAAACCGTATTAAACATATTGCATAGCAATGATGTCAATTCTAAACTTTGACCAATGATTAGTGTCAGCACTCCTAAGTGACAAGCTCTTTATATATAAGTCAGCGTGCTCATAACTCTGTAATTACAGAAATGATCTCGTTAGCAAGACAGGTAAGGCTGAGCAATTGTAGCTAACCATGTGTCTGACTATGTGTGAAGCTACAATAATTTGAATTACTTTAGTAACATGTTACCTGGCTATGACAAACAGCACACAACTGACACCCAAGTAAGCCAGCAGAATATACATCCAGATATCAGGCGAGAGGGGGTTGAGGAAGGAGAAGACCCCAGGATTGGTGCCGTTGGGTTTGCGGTACAGGATACTTATCCCCAGCGTCATGAAGGGCTTGGAGAAGTCGATGACCTTCTCTCTGACGTAAGTGATGGCCAGAGGAGCAACTGCAAGGTCTGCTTTCTGCAATGAGAAAACAGCGGGGACATCAAGTAGGGGGATGGGTGTTTGTTCACCAATAGAAAAAAAAAAATCCCAGCCAATTCAATTAACATCTGATTCCTGTCAGCAGCTGCTCTGCTCAATATGTACAGGAGGCAGAGACATGACATGAGGGGAAAAAAATAGCTAGGATCATTACTTCGACTAGATTATTAGGTGGGAGGCTGAGTTGGTCTGGAAATTACAGGTTATATGTCTGATCCTTTTTTATAAGGGGCAACGATCTTAGGATTAGATTAATTTTCAACAAATCAACCTGAAGTTGCCTCAGAATAGAAAATTAGCCTTCCACAAAGTTCAGCACTCGCTCTGTAATATTTTTGCATAATTGCTCCAAGCTGTAACTTGATGTAAAAATTTATTTATTTTTTTTTACAGATTCTAGATTTTTTAACATTCAGTTTCAAGCAGCCATAGTTGCTTTTGCTAACTAGCAAGCTACCAATATTAGCAGGGGGAAAGATTTGAGGGTTTTTTGCTATAAATTTTCATCTTAAGACGTCAATTTACAAAAGCTTCCTGAACAGCATCAAGTGTCATAATTGTGGAATAGCTTTCTATGCTAATACACAGTGTAGAAGCAGAGCTGTAATAAATAATATAAACTGTCACAATAAATCAATAAACTGTAATAAACAATGAAAAATCAAGCAAGTCAATTAAATTCCAGCGATATGGACTTGCAACTGCTAAATTGCTTTTCTGTAAATACAGATGTATTTGCATATGAATAAGAAGAATCTATAAGCTAGAGAAACAATTTTTGGCGCTGAAAGGTTTCTGGTTTCCATTTGTAGTTTGATTAGCGCTGACCAATCACAGCTTTAGCTGCAGCCAGCATGCTTTGGCTGCATGAAGGCAAACAAAAGAAGGACTTGCCTGATACAATGTTAAACTCACTGGTGATAATGAATTAGTTTATAGCTGGATTTCAATAATACATTAAAATGCAATGGTATCGTTAGCCCTTTTCCTAATTGTTGCTGCAGTGGATGCCAGGAAACATTGGTCACTGCACCCAGAAGTTTATTCATCAAATGATAGCTGTTAACTTGTGAATATGACCTAAAGGGTAGCTTTAGTAGGCTACTGGTCATACCAGGCCAAGAAAACTTTATCTTTTTATACTCCCACTGTCTAGCCTACACAAAGAGCAGACAGCATTGGAAGCATACTTATGTGCTTGTGTGTCTGAGCTTCTCTGACATTTCTTTTTACTGTGCTGAGTTACTTTGTGTGCTTAAACAGAGCTAAGTATGTTTAAGTTAGAGCTAATAAATATTGATAGTTACTGAAAGGCAGGAAGGAAAGAAGATATACGAACTGAGTCTATAAAAGGATTGGCAGCACTCCGAAAACGAGAAAACGGCACATAGCTACATTGGCAGGTTACTTGCTTTTACAGCCTATTACATTTTGTTTCACAGAGGCTTTATCTGATCAATATCCTGTCTTTCCACTAAGCAGACCAAGCACGGTTGTTGAGGTCTGTGTCGACGCAACACGTAGTTGCATTTCTGGGGAGAAGCATTTTAAGCCGTGCTGTAGATTTGATGCAAAAGTATAAATCAATCTTAAGCCTGCACCACCAGCAAAACCCAGGAGTTAACCTTTTTTCCCCCTATTTTTAAAAGCAAAGGACTATATAATTTGGTCTCTTAAAGTTTCAGATGCCACAAAGTAACTCAACACAGTAAGAGGCCCTTTTTTTGTTAACACTAATCTCATATTACAGACATTTGCTCGTTCAGTAGCAAAATTTCAGCTTGTTTCCATTTCAAATCAGTATTGAAGAATTTCAAAGATTTATTCATTCAGACAAAAAAGGACAAGAAGGAATATGGTAGACTGCTGTGCCTAAGTGGAAAATAAATTTTGGCTTTTAGAAATAAAATATTCCCACTATACCAGCAGATGAAGACACAAATGACTTAATAATGAGAAGATTTTATTTAAAGGTCCCATTTGAGCATTTAGAGATTCAATTCTTATTGTTTTGAATCAGCTTGCAATGTGGAGTAGCTTTATTAAAATACATGAAGAAAAATTAGTGGACCATTATAAAATATGATTAATAGAAAGCAGAAAGTGTTTCGCTTTAATTATTATAATAGTTTTTATTCTAATGACTGAATGTTGACTTCTCCCTGGTGAGTGCCGACTCACGTGGTCCATGAGCTCCCGCACCATGCCATTCCATTGGCCTGTGCTCTCATCCAGCGCACCATACTTCCCATCTTCTACTAATCGAACCTCATAGCGGAAGCCTAGGATGGAGGAGAGTTCCCTCAGCAGGTCGATACAGTATCCCTCAAAGCGATCGTTCCCATATAGAGGCTTGTCTGACTTCTTAAACATCACATATGGCTCCTCCTGTACAGGGAAAACAAACTGCTGTAGGAGTGCAGAAGTCTGTGAGTTTTGTATTATATATATTTTTCAGGTGCAGTTGAGACTGTGAGTGTCTGCTGTTTGTGTTTTCATTCGGCCGTGTCTACCAGTATGGTGGATACACGCAGGGATTTGTTAGCCAGAGAATCAGTGATGTTGGACGTCTTGCTTTTGTGACTCTCTGTCATATTTAAACCGCTGGGAGGATCCCATGTTCCAATCTGTTGAAACAACTCAGTGTCAAGTTTATATCCTCTTGTCTACAGATGGGAAATGAAACACTTCAAATCATCCCCACTTACATTTGGTACTTATAGTAGTACTAAAAAGAAAGTACACCCGCTTTCAGTTCTAACACACACACACGCACACACACCCACACACACACAGATATATATATATAAGAAAAAGGACTGAGCTATTGCAAAACCTTGATTCTTCTCTTTTTCAGCCATTCTAGTGTAGCTCTGCAGCTGTGCTTAGGCTCATTGGCCTGTTGGATGACCCAATTTCAACCAAGCTTTAGCTGTTGGACAGATGGCCTCACATTTGACTCTAGAATAATTTGATACTCAAGGGAACTCATGGTCGACTAAGTGACTGCAAACTGCCCAGGTCCCGTGGCTGCAAAACAAGCCCAAATCATCACCCCTCCACTACTGGACTTGGCAGCTGGTGTGAGGTGTTTGCGCTGATATGCTGTGTTTGGTTTTCAACAAACGTGGAGATCTACATTATGACCAGACATCTCCACTTTTATCTGATCTGTCAGAAAGACATTGCTCCATAAATCTTGCAGTTTGTTCAGATGCAACTTTGCAAAGCTAAGCTGTGCCGCCATGTTAATTTTAAAAAAGAGGAGACTTTTTGCTGAAATCTCTTTAAACCAAGCCATATAGTCTGTTTAGTCCTTCTCTAATTGTCCTGCCACGAACTTTAGGATTTAACATGGTAACTGTGGTGTGCAGAGTCTGAGATGGGTTTTTTTCTATTTTCTTGGAGCATTGCGTGGTTCGATCTCTGTGTGAATTTGTTGGAACATTCACTCCTGGGAAGATTGGCAACTGTTTTGAATGTTTTCCCACTTGCGAATAATCTCTCTCATTCAAGAATGATGGACTCCAAATCGTTGGGAAATGGCCCAGATTGATGGGCAGCACCGACTGCTTCGTTAGGATTATTGCTAATGTCTTTTCTTTTCGGCACTCTGTTAATATATACGCGAAAGCTCCAGAACAGCAAACAGCCAAAACTTCTGCTTTTATAGAGGTCCTCACACTTACTGATGATCAATTAATCAAGTCCATTTGATTATCAGCACTTGGCTGCTCCTTACCCTCTTAATCCCCGTGGAAGCAGTAACAGTGTGCTTACACTTTTTCTGCATTTTGGCTTAATTTTTGTTAAATAAATAATAACACTGTGTAATATTTAATGTTTTTAATATCATCTGATATTGTATTTCAATCATTTTAAGACTTTTAATGAGGTTTTTTAACAGTATGTTTATTTTTTTTAAATAATGCGATACCTTAGAATTGAAAGAGGGTTTACTTTATTTTTGCTATGACGGTAAACATGAGCTTCACAAATGAGTGCCACACCTTTTCCAGCCCCTCCTCCTTCAGACTGATGACATCTAGGTCAAAATCAGTTCTCAGTCCATTGGTCTTGTTAAAAAGGACACGTCCTGTCAAACCATCCCAGTGTGCCTAAAGATAGAAATACACAACACGATGAACTAAAATCCTCAGCTCTGAGCACAGTCATTCCATTAACCTTAAGACATTGCTTTTCTCAGCAATATCAATCCAACCCCTAACCATAAAAGTTTTTCTTTCCCAATTATGAATTCCATCTGGCTCTCCCCTTACTGTCTATCTCAACAACATAACAAGAAACAATAAAGCAGCGAGAACAGAAGCAGGTTTGACAGGTAAGAGTTCATTATGCATGTGGTTCATTGTGCTTGAAGTTTCACTTCAAAGCCATTGGAGGAACAGACGGGCATGGGGAGTGATAGCAGACACAGGAGGGGGAGGAAGCACCAGCTACTACAATGGCTCATTCTGAAAATTACCTGCAATGATACCATCCAGAGAATGAAAGAGCTTTGTAGAACAAAGCAAATGGCTGACCCTGACTAGAGTTAAGGAGGCATACAGAGCCTTTGATATAAACACGGGTGGAGATATGCACTGAGAAAGTGTGGTTGAAAGACAATGGCACAAACAAAAAAAAATGTAGTTACTGTGGATAATGCTGCAGATTCATTTTTTATAAAGATTATTTAGACCTAATGATTAGAGAATAAACTGCACTGAAACTGTATCACATGTATAAACTAAATAATTACAGAGATGCACACATAAAATGCTTGTAAACATGATTGCACTAATCCATGTAACACAATAAGAAAGGTACAATGTTCAGTAGATTCCATAGGTCAAAGGTCAAGCTAGAGTGCACAGTGACGTTATACCTCTTTGATAAGGTTGATGAAACGCACTCCAAAGCGCCACGGCTTGTGGCGATTACACTGCAGAGAGCTCACAGTGATCTGCTGCGACTGCTGCACTGCCACGGCCACCACATGCACGGCATCATACATCAGGGCTGCATCGGTCTGCAAACAGGAGGGTAATACTATTAGACATTTTATAAGACCACTTGATACTTCTGTCCACACAACCTTTCATCTCTCCATTAATTCACCTGTGCAGGGACATAAGAAACTGTGTGAAGTCTCAGATGACTTGCTTTAGTCATAAGTCACTACAACATGAATTAGGAGTACAGCCAGCAGTAACTGCCCCACACAAATGGCACAGTGTCGCAGCTTGTTAGTAAAAATATCCAACCACTGTCTGAGGCAATCAGAAAGCTCTGCCAGGGAAAGTCTCTCAGTGGAAGGGCGCCACGTCAGTGTGAAGACTAATGGTTCCTGATGGGTGTGCCTGTTCCCCCAGAGAGAGGGAGCGCAAAACGGGCACCAGTGCAGACAGGATGGCTCTCTCTCTCTCTCTGGCACACTCAGTGTAACATGTTAAATACAAAGGACAAAAGGGTTGCACTGAAAAACACCTAAGACAGCTATGCATATAACCCCCATAATAAGTCATCAAAGGGAGTAAACGCTGGAGCTGAAATTTCTCACACACTGACAAGCTGTGATTTATCTCCACCGCTCCAGTTGGCACACATGAATTCTTTTCATGCCGTCAGTCCACACAGTTTGACACACTCCACGCTCAGCTCATCGCAGATCCACTTTCCACGGTCCCACACAGGCTGAAATACACTATGGTGATCTTATTTGACAACTCGTGGATGACCAAACTGCGAAGGGGGAAGAGTTACTCTGAGACCGCAAAGTATTTGCAGTTATAGAATCTTAGTGAATGTGCTTGCTGCCAGAGAATATGAGCTGGCCTTCAGTGCAGCTCGACACGTAGCAGGAGACTGCCGAGCTGCTGGTTCCCTATATTTGCTCTATAGGCGCTGTGAAGCATCCACTTCATACATGAGGGCAAGAAGAAGGGGAAAGCGTATGCTCTCTTTGCACTTTATACCAAGCTTTATAAATGGTGAGAGGTCAGGTAAAGGAATGCATCTTACTTCTAACAGCAAAAAGGAAAAAAAAAAGAGTTTCCTGGTAGCAGAAACGGAATGAAAAATAGACAGAGTTGATGGAGTTCATGTGTGGTTGCAGTGAAGGGAAGATTGATGATTTTTTTCTTTTCCCCCTTTTCTCCTCTTCTTTTGGAGTTGATGACTGCTGATGTCAAAGGCAGCAGTAGATCAGAGAATGGGAGACCCATCTCTGCGCTCTTTCATCCCCAATGCTTCCCTGGGAAAGGGAACAGCTAGGGCCATATCTGCTCTCCCAGTGACAGCAGTGTGCGAGTGTGTGTGTGTGTGGTGTTCGTGACAAATACTCACTAGGAAAAGACTCTGTCACTGCACTACTCTATTTCTCGAATAGCGAGGAGGAGTTTTAAACACAGTCAGTATGCGGCACTATTTTCTTTTCTTTGAACAGAAAGTTTGTCACGTCCAATCATTCATTTGCTGGTCGACTAAGACTCGCTGTTGGACTGAATCAAGTTATTTTGGCAATGTATTTAAAAATAAAGTTATATAAGTATTATTCGCATTCAATCCCCGTCCACTGCAATGAGTTTCAAAAGTATGTAACACATTCTGAATGCATTTATTCCGTGGATAATATTCTTTGATTGATTTTAGCTTGGCTGTGGCGTTGCAGAATTTATGAAATTCAAATTAAATCTACGAGCCTGCTATTTCTTTTTTAAATACCTTTTCATTTAAATTTTGCTACTGACCTTTTAACTTTCCTCTAAACTACTTGATTTTTCCCCCTCTCCATTCCAAAATCAGTCAATATCACATTCCAACTCCTCCATTGACAAACTCGTTATTCTTTTGGGTCAAACTACAGTGCGCGCTGTCTTTTCAGTTAATCGTCTTGGCTACGAAAATGTTCTGTGAAAAACACTTCTGGGAATAACAGCCTTACATCTTGTTTTCTAAAATCTATCAAAATTCTCTTCTTGGAAGTCTATTTTTAGTTTACTTTTCATAGCTTTGCATGTGAAGTGAAACTGGAGTGCTTAAACACAACCTTGATGTGTGACAGGAGAGTGATGATTCATTTTTAGAAAAGCTTAACAGATGAACTTGTGCCTTTACCTTCAAGAAATGCCAGATTTTGAGCTGTTTGTTTATTCCTAAGCTATTTGCAGCATAAAGAAGACGACTTTCTTTTACAGCTTGGTAATAATGTGGTAATATTGAGTTAAGGACACAAGAAGGTAATATAAGGAAAGAGAACGCTATAACAGTAAATTGTGGAGCAGCATATAAATAATTACCAAATGACATCTTGCATCAACAGTGGTTATATCTAAGTAACACAGGATTTAACTATATTTAATTGTGAAATAATGGCCCAAAACTAGGCCTGATATTGAGCAATACAAATACATTAAATTAAATTTTATTTAAATAGCACCAAATCACAACAGCAATTACCTCAAGGTGCTTTACATTGTAAGGTAAAGAGCCTGCAATTATACAAAGAACACTTCATCAATTAAACTTTGCGGAAGCACTTGGAGACAATGGGGGGGAAAAAAGGCTCCTTTTTAACGGGAAGGAATCTCTGGCAGAATCAGCCATCTGTCATGACTGGTTGGGGGTGATGGGGGGAAGGTAGACCCCCCCCCCCCCCCCCCAAAAAAAACAAACAAACAAAAAAACTAAAAACCCCTGTGACCAGAGATGAATAGTAACTGATGATTAAATGCAGAGATACAAAAGGTGAGTGAAGAGGAAACAGCCTATTGTAGCACATCAGGTTATGACCACTTGAAAGTCAGTATATTGAAAAACAAGCAAAAAAACAGATAAACATGTATAACAAGTATAGCCACTGTCGATACAAGCTATTACAGTACGTGGTTATTACATGATATTACTTTGTAATAACATGTTATTTTATTATTATTACCTTCTGTCCAAATGATTACTAAGCTGTCTGAGAAAGTGCATAAAGATTTAATTCTTGTCTAAATTATTTATTTCCTTTAAAAAAAACAAACATTGATAGCTTCTTAAACAAAAATACATAAATATGCACTGGAGACAAGCAGGGTATCTTCCTCGGTGGCAAATATTTTCTAAGCTTTGAAATATGAAAGGTTTTAAACCTGCATAAACTGTAAAAGACTCTTTGCTGACTTATGGGGCAGCTGAAATGAGCTGTGAAATTGTGCCCCATTTCCAGTTGATATCATAAACCTTTAGTAAACAGTTGCATTTTATACCTTCAGCTGATACAGAGTAGCAGTGTCAGTCAATTCTTCTATGAGGGGGGTGAGACTGAACCAAGAGGGTACAGTCATTCTGTTTTGCTGTTTTACTGAGCTGAAACTCTCTATGAAGCTCTGCAAAGCCAAGAGGAGTCGCACATTCACATGATAATTACTATGACTGACCTCTGAATTTACACCGGGTTTTTGATTGTTATTTGAGATGTCATTATGCCTGCTTTACAAGTAAATGTGATAATAGAGTGGCAAAGAGAACATGTTACGGTGAAATCCTCGTAGAATGAGCACAATTGCAAAAAAGAAGCTAAGATACTAAAATAAATGCCAGACTACTTTAGGGTGAGCTGTCTGTACACATCAATGGCAAATTTAGAAAAAAAAACAAAAACATTATCGGCAACAGGTATTTATTTGTGGTCACAAAAGACAGGTTTTTCTATTCTTTATGTAACAATGGGATATTTCATATATTATAGTATAAACACAGTTCTGCATGCTGCTGTGTTTGCACTTTGATTTCTCCAGCCACCCCTTTATTTGAGCCACTTTATTAGGTAGATTTTTGCTAGTACCAGTTGGATCCCTTTTGCTTTCAGAACTCTCTTAATTCTTTGTGGCAACAGAACGCTTGAAACAGTCAATGCCATGATAGCATCACACAGTTGCTGCAGATTTGTCCCCTGCACACCTATGATGTGAATCTCTTGTTCCACTTCCCTGTTTGATTTAGGTCTGATGACTGTGGAGGCTATTTGAGTACAGTGAAGTCATTGTTGTATTCAAGAAACCAGTTTGAGATGATTAGAGTTTTGTGCCATGGTACATTATCCTGCTGCAAGCAGCCATCAGAAGATAGATACACTGTGGTTATAAAGGCATGGACACAGTAAGCAACAACACTCATGTAGGCTGTGGTGTTTAAACAATGCTCAGTTGGTCTGAGCTAAGGAAATGTTCAACACACCATTACACCACCGCCAGCAGCCTGAAAAGTTGATTCAAGATGGATTGATGCGTTCATGTTGTTTATACCAAATTCTGACCCTCAGAAACTGAGACCATGCAACACTTCTTTCTTTCCCCCTGTTATCTACTTATCTGTGTGACGCCTAAGTTTTCTGTTCTTAACTGACCAGAGTGTCACCCAGTGTGATCTTCTGCTGCTGTAGCCCATTGATGTTTCAGTGCTTCAGCTCTTCTGCATACCTTGGTTGTAATGAGTGGTTATTTGAGTTGCTGTTGCCTTTAAGCAGTGAGAACTGCTTGGTACTGATTGGCTATTCTCCTCTGACTTTTGGCATCAACAGAGAACTGCTGCTTCCAGGATATTTTCTCTGCTTTAGACCATTCTCTGCTAACCCTAGAGATAGTTGTGTGGGAAAAATCCAGTAGATCAGTAGTTTCGCAGATACTCAGATAAGCCCATCTGGCACCAACAACTATGCCATGGTTAAAGTCACTTTAATCCCCCCCGCCCCTTTTTTATTTTAGCTTGGATTTCAACAGGTTATCCTGACCATGTCTACATTTCTCGATGTATTTAATTAGGTATTTGCATTAATGAGCAGTTGAACAGGTGTACCCAATGAAGTGGCCCCTGAGTGTATGCATGGCATTTTTAAAATCATTCATGGGAATATTTCCCACATCTCTTAACTTTTGATCTCTGTGATATATCAGATATTTCCTGGCTCAAATGATTCATAAGTCAAAGATCTTTTTCTGACTCTGGAACAGAACTATTCCTGAAAATCCCTTTATGATGGAAGCAAAACGAGGCTGGCATCAAGTGGAAGCAAAGATCAAGGAGGAAAAAATATGAAATGATGGCTCATAGTTCTGGCAGATTGCATTCAATTTAAAAACAATCCAAGAGTGATCTTGATATTTATTACAGAGCCAAGCACAGGTCCTGTGGGGTGTTTTAAGTGCTTTAAGTGGAACCAATCTCAGACCCCTGGGACACTCAGATACAGCAGAGAAAGGGTTTCAAAGAAGATGCCCAAAACCTTTGTTTCCTTGTCCTTCTCTTTTCTCTCCCCACTCCTCTCTCATGTGCGCTCTCTCGCTGTCTCTCACTCAAACACCCGCATAACCATTTGAAATCAAACACTGCTCATTAGCATCACTAAATGTACCAGTCCAGAAACAATTGTCTTTCAATTTACAACATGCATTTTACCCCTGCACAGTACATCTTCCTTTCCAGTCCTTTATATCTTAGTTCATCTCCGCATATCCCCCCCACTCATAAACTCGATACGTGAGTAACATGCAAATACATTAAGATGCATGCGAGAACCAATTAGTGAGACGTGCGGACGCCAAACACACACATGAAGGAGATCGCTCTCAGACAGTGACCAACCTCAATGTGCAAGCTTCCTACAGGCAATCCTGGTTTGCCGTAGTTTCATGCAGTTTCCTCATTTCAATCAGGTGGACTGCAAACTCCACTGAGCAAGCTGCTGAGTGCATGTCTGTCTCTGTGTGTGTAAATATATTCATTTTCGCTGCATCAGTATTCACACCAGCTCTCCACCTGTGCATAATGCCATAATTCCTCTGATAATGTAGCGCCATGAAAAACGACATCTCTCTTTCTCTTCTCACCTCAGCTATCAGCTATCCTCTTAACAGCATTCCTATAAACAAAACACACATAAACACACACACTCGCTCACAACCCCCATGGCTATATATATATATATATATATATATATATATATATATATATATATATATATATATATATATATATATATATATATATATATATTTTTTTCTCTTTTTTTTTTAAAAAAATTAATATTTTTTTTTAAAT
>VUQR01003718.1:23797-60109 GCA_015108515.1 Hemichromis elongatus
ATTATGTCCCCCCCCCCCCCCCCCCCCCCTTTTTAAAAATTCAGCACATAACAAGACCAAGAACCTAAATTGGAAATGACTGTAGCAAAAAATGTCTGACAATCCCATCCAAAAAAAAATGTTCACTCAAAACCACAACGCGACGAACCAGCCAAGTGACACACTGCCCGCCATCTCTGGAGCCAAGATACGGGCATGGTTAAAAATATCACAGCTTGCGACTGCACGAAATATCAAATATGATGCCGTGCCTGACTACTTTATCAAGTCTGACAAAAAGAGACCGTGATTGCTCAGAGCAGTGGTGTCCCACCAGACCCTTCAGGCAACAGCATGCTTCTGGCAGCACGGTCCATTTCAGAGTCCGCCTTAATTAACACCATGCAGCCTAACCCTCACCTGATTAAGTGCCTGTTTAATATGATGGCCTTTTCTCGTATTTAATCAGCATCCTGCCAGGTTTTGCTAAAGAGGCTAGTAGGTGCCTGCTCTGAAGATTTTCATCTCCCCTCAGTTCATGTCAAATGCCTTCCAAAATTTCCAAAGTGACAAAGCTTTTACTATTCAGCCTTTCGGAAACAAGAAAAACATGGTTTATGATTAAATGAGGGGGTCATTTAAAGCTGCGCTTCAGCCATGACAGAATGCTAGATCTAAACCGGAGTGTGGTGAAGGAGGAGAGGAGGGTTGTTAAAGGACTGAACAGTCCTTCTTAATTCCCTACCATCTGGTGGACTCGCATGCCCAGAGAGGAGAGAAGAGTGAAAATGGAGGATGTAGGAGTCCACACTTGATCCACTGTCTAAACAACACAGGCAGTGTTAATTACATCTGGGTTAATGCTAACAGTGGCCATTTTACTGTTAGGGGGTCTCTCCCTAGATTACCAGAGCAGCAAGATGGTATCAATTACAAAAAAACAACAACAACAAACTCTGCCTTTTATTCTGTGATAATACTGAATAATACGATGCAGTTTTTGTGTATGTATATACTGCAGTAATTTTGTTGCAGCATGACATAGAAGACTTCTTGCTTTTCATGCGTGAATACGAGAGACATACTTTTATCAAAAGTTGTGTTCGCCGTGTTTTTGTGGGCATAACTTTTCAAACAAACAAATATTTATGCAAGAATTTTAATCATCTGGACAAATATTAAGATGTTGTCCAATTATGCACATTAAAAATTTGAAACTAAATTAGTAACTGGTATTTGGAAATAGTAGTAATGTAGAAATAAACAGCACAAGATCCAAGATATGTTCAAACTTAATGAAAGAAAAAACCTGAGCCCTTTTCAGGTTCTGAACCTACACTCAGGGTTGCCAGAATGCTGTGGGCTATTTTTCTCACGATGCTTTGCGTCACTGCAAATCGATACAAAATCTGAGTGATCAACTTCATCCTGAGGGGGTGTTTGAATGTTTTGATTAGAATGAACATGATTTGAATCATATTCTTTGTTAGTAGTCAACCAAATAAACGGATATGTGGCAGAATATGGACTGACTCGGAAAATCGAGTGTGTGCTGGGGCACACTGAAGCTATGTTTTTTTTCTTTGGGTTTTTTCTTTAATATCACATTTGTATACATTTGTATATGTTTGTGTGTTTATGCATATCAAAGTTCTTGCTTATAGTAGATTTCTCTCTTATTTTTTAGGATATTTATATAGTTATTGCTAAGAATTGGCAGTTTATAACTTTTTGTAAAAGAATTATGTGTATGTGTATATTCCTTCCATGTGATTGTGAGTGTAGGTGGGAGGGATGGCTTCTTGAGCTTGCCAAGTGATCCCAAGGCCACCCAATATTCCTGAGCGTAAGTGCAACCATAATACACAGCTTCTTCTGCTTGCACTGGCCTCCAGGGGCTATTTGGATGATAGGGATCTGATGATGGTTGCAGTCTCTGATTGCAAATTCCCTTATTGTCCTATACATAACACCAGCAGGGGTGTGCTTACATTACTGCCGAGGAATCGTTGCGTTGCACGTGTAGTGTGGTCTGCTTTTTTATCTTTATACGTTTACATAAAAAAAAAATTTGTAAAAATGTGTCCATACTCTTCTTAATTTCGATTTGCTTTATCAACACAAACGGGTAAAGGTAAACACAACTAGCAAACAAGACAGTGAAGTAAAATGTGTTGGAGAAAGTAAAACCAAAGGAAAGCTGGATAATAAATCTGCCTTTTAATTCCCCTTCTCTCCCTGGCTGTTCTCACTCACAAAAGGCTTCTATGGACCAAGGGAGCACTGGTGCTAATAATGTTGATACTGTGCCAAGCCCAGCTGGTGGTGCCCGGCACAGGGCATCGAGTGTCTGCTCTCCACAGTTGCTGTCTTTAAAAGGCTCTCTCCTCTGCCAACCGGGATCAGAGGAGGGGGAGGGATCACATTGCTCTAATGGACGCAACCAACCTGTGAACCTATGTGGCGTTTGTTCTGCTGGCTCTGTCTGTACTATATCAAATACAATAACTGAGCGCTTTGTGATTCCGTGTTTGTCGATATAAAGCAGACCAGGTTGTAATGACGACTGATTAGAAGATGACTGATACTGGAGGAGGTTTGAGAAAATCCATAAATACTATTATCAGAGATGGTAAGAAGGAGATATTTTACATTTCAAAATAATACTTATCAGTTGAGCTCTGTACAAAACAGTATTATATATATATATATATATAAAAATCCAATCCCACTAAATAATAAATGATGAATGAAATATGTGAATATTTATGATACTGTTGAACTTCTTTCAGCTGTGGGGTAGAAGTCAGTTTGAACGAATAAAAGGATTCCCTCAACTGCTCAATTTAATTTCTTGTAAGGTTTTTTTGTGACTCATATCAAGCAAAATTACAGTATGCATTCAATAGTATTCTGACTGGGGAGCACCACATTTGGCTCAACACCCACACTGAGGACCTTCATTTGGCTGGAATATTGTATGAATGAAGCTCACTGGGAGAGGGATTCGTGTGTCAATATTGTCTTCCTATTGTCAGTTTCCAGGCAGTCATGCTCTGTATCAAACCCAGTAGTGATGCCAAATCTGAGCCAAGTCCTTCCCTCTTGGAACAGGGAGCTGAATCCTCCTGTAAGTGTTTCGAGCGTACATGCTGTGCACCACAAACACACATTTAAATGTAAACATCCATGGTAAACCCATTGTTAATGGCATGTAGCAGCCACCTAGCAAGCTCCTTCATTTTGCCCTCGCTGTGTGGGTGTCTCCCACTTTACTCCCAGCAGGGCTCGTTAATGCAGCTAGGTATCTGCTCTCATCTCTCTCCCTGCTGCTCTTTACCCCCTGTGCACCATTTCTGGGCAAAACTGCTTCCTCCTCTTTCTCTTCCTAATTCATTTTCTGCTCCCATTATCCCTAATTTGAACCCAAACAGAAATGAAGTATACTTATCACAAATTATTTTAAAAGGCACAATCTGTGACACACACAAACACTGCATTTAAATCCACTGATAGCATTTGAGTCGTTGTTGATCTGGTAGTTACTGGTGGTAATGACGAGATCATTCCAATAATATGCATGCAATTATTTCGTTCAAACGCGTTAACCACCAGAGAAAGCAAACACGTCTCGACTGGAACTGGGGCACAGAGGATTCATCCTGTCATGCGGCATTAAGAGAAAAGTCTAATGAAGAAAACGATTAAATGTTGCATTTCGCATTGTTTAAATGCATGCGTGCTCCAGATTTTGTTTTCAGAAGAGCATCCAGAGGCACGTGTTACGAAAACAACTGGTGTGTGCACTTGGAAGCGCCGCATTTCACAATTCAATTTTACTCACTTGTACATGTGCGAGTGCTAAAGGGCTCTCGCATGCTCAGGCACGACGTGCGAGCCGTTTGTTTAGCCTAATGAAATGTGTTAAAATTAGGATGCAGGAGATCATCTCATATTGCAAATCACAGCTTGCAAGTTGCAAATCTGGCAAATGGGACCCAGTATATGCATGTAACATTTTCTGTTAGGCGTGTAATTTTTATCCCATGGGGGAACACCAGGCTGCCACTAACAATTACACATCAAAGCAGTAATGCAATGCAATTACACCGAATAGCTAAAAAATGATCACCATATACACTGTTAAATATGAACAGCTTCAGGATTTTGAAAGATTTAACATTTTCTTGTGTACTGTATGAAAAAGACCTAAAAGGGAGCTATCCAAACAGTCAGTGCATATGAATGACAAATCTAACTTTAAATATTTTATCATTATTATTATTATAATGGTTACAGTGCCCTTTGTTGAGTAGGCATATCTGTGTAGTGTTTGTTGTTTTCAATTAATTTCACCCATGTGTCTTCTTTTTGTCCCATGTGATCGAAAGGAGCAGCAACACCCATGTCATAGCCAACATATTATCCAAACAACTGCTCTCTACTAATAAGAGAGTGATAATTATGAGCTATTACACCAGAATTTTCAATTGTTTTGATGACACTGGAGAACATCCAGCTCTCTGTGGTGGTAATTATAGCTCAATGAAATGCAGACATAAATGAAATGGTGGAGATGCAGAAAATATCTAGGCCTAAAACCTCAGCGAGGCGTAGAACTGGGAAGCTCTTTTTTTCCCCCCTCTTCCTTCTCCTTAGTTAAATCCTAGTATATACTTAGCTCAGCGAACGGGGATTTAAAATAATTCAAATTAAAACAAAGCATTAAAAGCAAATATCTCATTAGCTGAAGGCAATAATTAGAAACAGATGGGACAAAATAATAATCAGATTAGACACGAGATATCTAATAAATCTGCTGGGTGCATTTCTCAGTACACGGGCTGCGGGTCTTTAGTTGCTGTAAATTCACCTCACGATGCAGGGTTAAAACAACTTGAGCTTCACATTACTCGGGGGATATTGTCAAAGAGTCGACACAAACAAGCGAGATCAACAGTGCATGCACACACACACACATGCAAAATAAGTGGACTAATTAGCCCTGCTACTTTGATTATGTGTCCTTCCATGTCAGAGATACCTCTGCCAAACAGGGCTAGGAGGCAGGGGCTCAGTGTGTTTGCGGCTTCGAACTTGCCTAGTCTGAGGAAGGATTTCTCATTATGCGTCCTTTCCTCAGACACTTGGCCTCACCCAAAGCACCAAGTGTCTGTGTGATTATTCACTACCCTGCAACACCGGGCTAGTGGCGTAAGCAAACATCAGATGCACCTCTCAATATTTGTAACACCCTCTCCCCCCATCTTTCCTGTCCAATCTTCTCTCGTCCCTCCTCCTCATCAAACACCCCCCTCCCCACCCCCCCTTTTTGCCGCAACCTATTTTACCTCACCCCTCCTCTTCCCTACCTCCTCTCATCTCAGTCAATCACAAGGTGACACAGATGGCGTTGTCCTGGTAACCATCTCTACACAACTGTTGCCTGGTCACCGAGCACAAACAAGCCCAGAGCCCAGCACGGCTTCTGTACTGCACAGAAAAGGAACACGGCACCAGAGAGGAGAAATAAAAGGCTAGAGGCAAGGTCGGGGGTGGAAGGTCACGAGCTGGCCGCTGCAGCACTCCCCCGCTTTATTTAATGACACCCTTATAGGTGTCACCTTTAACCCGAGGCAGTATAGCTGAAGTATCAGGAAAATCTATGAAATAACTAAAAAAAGAAAGAATTGTATTTGTGTTACGGAAAAGCAGATTATTATTTAAAAGGCGTTCCTATTCCGTCTAAGTACAGAATTATTTTTTATGAGCAGCAAAACCGTTTCTCCATTATGTATTTAATACAACATCAAAACAGCAGTGTTTGTACATTCAGGCTGCACGCTCTGCATTCGTTCATTACAAAGACCTGTCTTAAGGTGAAACAAAAATACCCAAGACTTATAAAACAGAGCACTCTGTCAAGCATGCTATTGGATGCATTATTTATTATTCAGCCCAGTGATTCTAATCCAATGAGATATGTCAATACATAGGATAGAATCTGACAAAATGATTCATGCAATGCTAATTAATCACTTCAACCATCTCCACTGAAATCAATTAATTTCCAGTGATGAAAAAAAAAAACCCAAAAAATCAAGTGCATCACATAGATGTCTCTGCATACATAACTACGTTGCTTGGTTTTCCGCATTTCAGTGCCAAACGTGAAAGAAAATACACACACCGATGCTTGAGGGAAAAAGAGTATTACATTTCTGTTTAAAAGCCGTGCGTGCTGAATATCTCTGACATAACGTAAGCTGTAATATATGTAGATACTTTTAAAAAACACTCGCATTTAAATTCATCGCGAACTGTGTGTTCATTTTTGATCGTATGTAAGCTTGAATTAAGGCTGTGATTGGTATGAATAGACACCGTGCACTGTGGCTAATTCAAAGGCTCGTCTTTAAGTCTCTAATGAAAAGATTCTTCTTTCATTGCACAGATTTTGGAAACCAGATCTTAAATCTGCCAAGAACAAAGAGAGGCTGACTATAAGAAGAAGAAGAAAAAAGGTGTTTGTCTCGAAGGAAGGTGTTGTGAGGGAGGTGGAGTAAATTGACTGTTTACAACAACAGACCCAGAAAGGGACCTTGAATGTCCATGACGAGCTCCATTCCCTTTTTCACTTTCAAATCACCTTATCCCATGCTTTTTTGGATGCCATCCTAAAAAACCAGGGCCATAATTTCCATCCAATTTGCTCCCTCTCCCTGCATGAACACTGACAGATTGTCATATTTTGGCCACGCTCCCAGAGGAGAGTTGTGAGAGGCAGGAGGGCAGATAAACGGCTATTACCATTCACACCAGCTCATTACGGAGCATTTAGACCCAGGAGCCCCAACTCAAAAGCTCCACGCGGTACCCACCCCAGGAGCCCCTGACAATTGAGATTGTGATTGACAACTGGCACTCGGTTACAGTTCTTTTCCTCCACAGCTATGCTATTTCAAAACACTCATTTTGTTTCATCAATCAAAAAAACAACAAAAAAACAAAAAAAACTTTATGCATGGCATCCAAATTATTTGGGCAGTTTTGATTTTAATTTATTTAATTTTCTGTGAAGAGTAATGACACGTCTTAGATAAAAAGGTTTGGGGCCTACCGTCATGAATCCATCCAGCAGGCCCGAGTCCGGCTTGGGCGGGGCTTGCAATCGCTCCATTGACCACTTCTCGATGATCGACGACACCTGAGAGTTTTCTGTGTTGAGTATGCGAAAACCAGTCATGTTGACTCCACTGTAGCGGTACGGTTCCATGTCAAGGGCGAAAAGGTCCTAGAGGCGCAAAGATCAAAGTGTAACTGCGTTTGATCTGAAAAAAATCATGATTTTCTCATCTTCCCTCCTCCACTGCTATATTTTCATAATTACAAGTCGACGTTTGAGCGGCAGCTACTGCCAAATGAGGGAGCGCAAAAGCGTGCGGTTGAAGGGATTTCAGGAGCTTTTTCATCTTATGCTGAGACAGTAGCCTTGATAAAGGCAAGATTTTCAAGGTTACCGGCGTGCTTTTGGTGGACTGCCATCTATCATGTGGACGGAAAAGGACGACCCAATTGTCCCACATGCAGCATGTCTGGCATCTCACCAGGCAGATGTCTCTGGGATGCAACAACACAGTTGACAGAGGAACAGCAGGTTATGGACGCAGAGTGGGGCTGCCGTGGTCAATGTTTGCTGTCCTATTCCGGGAGCAGCGTGAATGGCTTGGTACCAGTGTGCAGCAGCTCGGGCCAGCACACTGGCTTCCAATTCTGCCAAACACTGACTGATGTTAAAGTAGGCATGCTTCCATCCCAACAAGAAACAGCATGCCACCGAAAGAGGCCTATAATCACTATTCTCTCCCCTTTCCCAATGACATACCTGCTGTCACTCACTCCCCTTTCATCTAGGCAGGTTCTTACTGTATGTGGATGCACTAGAGATAGTTACATGTCCTCTGCACTGGTAAATGTCTTTTCAGGTCAGTTTTCTCTAACCTTTTCCTCACCCTTTCCAACTGTGTTCCAAACAACACAGCGGGCTATTTGTTTGTTAGAGCTATAATGGACCAAATGGGTGACAGTCTCATCTGCTCAGGGCTATTATCTAAGCTCTCAGTCTTCTGTTCTCTGGGCTCAGTGAAGATGTGCTGCTTTTCATCTGGAGTGTGAGAAGCAATCTTTGTAGCGGCTAGATCAAAGAAATTTAGCCAACTTCAATCGCTGCTGGAGTGAGAATAAAATACCTCCAACTGCTTTTGTTTCCTAAACTCTGGGTAGTGGTCAGCCAGGCGAGGTGAGAAGGTTGTTTGGAATTTGGAAAATAAATTCAAGTTAAACTTTCACAACAGACGCAGTGAAATGCAAAGGGTATATTTATAATAGACTGCAATGACTCAGCTTTTCAAGGGCATCGCTTTCTGTGATCACAAAGTCAACTTGCACTTCAGGTTCAAAACGCCTCACACAAAATGAAAATAATGGGATGTTTTTCTTTGACTAGTTGCCGGTTAGCGGTATTAAACTGTATTCTCAGAAATGAAAAACTGACAGGTAATTTTTCATTGCAACAAGGAAAAAAAAACAAAAACAGATTAATGTTTGCACTACAATAGGCTCAGAAGAAGAAATATCTCCAAACAGCACATTATCAAGTGGACAGGGCTGTGCAAAAAGAAAAAAAAAACCCCGTAACAAAGCACAGTCTATCATCACATCTTGTCAACAACAAAAAAGTCCCAGGGTACTCACCAGGGTTGTAAATATATAATGATAGTACTCCGTCATCATACCCATTGCCAGGGCCTACAGGGAGAAATAAAAAGCAAGCAGTAGCTAAAAGTCAATTACAAATAGCTTAATGAATTGCTGTATTAGAATTACTAATTGACCTGTTATTTAATACATATTGCCACCCCGACACCTGTCAGAAAGGCACCTGAGACGGAAAAAAATTGTAAAGCGGGGGGCCTGCAAAGGCATTTTTAATTGTCCCGATGACTGATGAACAGACTTATTGGGTTATTATTGCACTAAGAGCTGAGATGGTATCACGGCACTGACAATAATTTGACTTGAAAAAATCTGCCGGTCCAAAGTCTATGCGTCCAAGTTGCTCACGTTTCTCCCGATACGCTGTATATTATATCGTAAGTCCATGTGGGCTCGGCTCTGCATTGTGCATGCAACAATAAATAACAAACAAAATATGCGCCACAATAAAGAATCATTAGTTTTGACACACAGCTATAGAGAGAACTCCAACTGTGCAATATGCTTGTGAGAAGACTTCAGCTCAACAACAACCCCCACGGTTCTCATTAATAATGCGCCTCTGCTAAATGAATTGAACATGCCTGTGAGCAGAATTAGACTTTATAATTTAAAAAGAAAAAAATATGTACAATGGAAAGCATCCATTATGACGGGCCATGAGTAGATATCTAACACACAAAGATTAAAGATGTACAGATCTGCATCAGTTCTTAAAGAGAGAAAGAATAAGATAGGGATCGCACATGCGCTTATGTTCATTATTTTAGCACATATAAATGTATATATATGAGTTTGGGTACTCAGTAGTGTGTGGGAATTTTTGTAAGGGGAAATTATGTAAATTTTATACAGTAGTTAACTTACTTTTAACTAAATTCAAGAAACAGTGTGTTAAAATTACTTATGCTGTTCACAAATGCTGCAGACATCTGTGAGTCTAACAGAGTATCAGGGCTCATTAAGGTGAGTTGATACCTGTTTCAGGATCCAGGCAGCCATCTCATGTCCACAATCAAATATGACATGGAACTCCTTTGCCTTCTTCATCTCCTTCAGAAGTGGCTTGGCGTCCTTGGTCTCTGTGGGCAGCTGTCGGATCTTCAAACGAATGTTGTATCGCGAAGGTGCCTTGATCAGCTCCTGCAGTCGAATGAGACCTGCAGACAAAGAGGATACATATATAGTGTGAAAGGACCATTTTAAAGATGCAGCAATATGGTGTGTTTGATCTGCCACCATTTTTGAAGTATCTCTGATTCTAAAGAGGCCACGAAGACCAATTGGAGTCATGTATTCTCAGTAGAAAAATATGCTCATATGCATGTCTTCTTAATCCGCAGTCTATTGATCCTCCTACTCATGCTTGGCAAGCAAACAGACAGCTACAGACTTATCAAGAGAATGTTACACCAAGCCAGCACATTGCACTCTTTCATAACAAAAACCACAATACAGAGAGCGCCTCATTTTGCAACCTCCTACAGAAAGTCCCCTCCTGAAAGAAGCTTCCCAAATGGTGATTTGCTCTTGTCTTCCATGATACCATAGAATAGCGCGGAATAGGTTCAATTTTTATCCAGATGGAAAGCCGTGGTCAATCCTGCCTCTTCTGCCTCTCTCACATACACTTCAGATGTGTTCTGATGAGAGAGGCTCTGTTTGCCCAGCTTGTACTTGCCCCCAGGGAGCCCGGCGCCTTCGTCACACATTGAGCTACAATCTTCACCTTTCATTTCTCGACCACACGCTCAGGTAGAAAGCTCTCCGGGAGATACTGTGATGAGATTACAATGAGTTTCTCCCTCAGTAAAGAACTTCAGAGTCCAGGGATGAAAGAGGCTGGATTGATGGGAGAGATGATTACTTGTCATGGGTATAAAAATGGATGGAGCAGCAAGGATAGTTTGAGAGGGAACTGGAGAGAGATAGGATTTTTTTTTTTGAACCACTTTAAGATAGCTCAGCCTATTTTTTATTTTGAAATGAAGTGCTGTGTGAGCAGTTTAATGGTCTTACTGTGAGTGGGGCTGGGTCTCCCCGAGGCCTATAGAAAGATTGGTGTGAAATAGGAACATGCAGGTCTCGCCTTGAAAAGTACTATTGTAGGGAGGAATACTGAACCTATACAGCTTTCCTCAGGTAATCCCAATAGATCCCTACTCTAGGGCATGTCTGCGTCTCCCTGTTTTTGTTCGAACTGACACTTTGGGAGGTGTTAAGCTAGAAAAAAAAAATCTGTCAAGGGAGCTCAACGTTTGGGAAACACTGTCATTGTAGATGTTTGTGGGCTCTGGCTAATTCCTTCAGACTTTCCCCCTGGATCTTCTAACGGCTGTGTGTGAATATTTTATCCCCTCTGATAGTTTTTCCTGTCAGCCGTCAGATAGGCTCCAATCAGCAGCGCGGGGCTCTGGAGCATGAAGCTGTGTGATTACAGCCTGAGACCGGGTGGAAACGTAGGGGGTAAACAACATGGCTATGCAGCTGTCACACTTTTCAGGGCGTCAGGTGCGTTACAGCCTATACGTACCACAGAGGAGGCCCGAGCAGCCCCTATCTGATGCAGAGAGAGGTGAGAGATCACCCCGTTTGGCATCTCTCCGGGACAGTTTTCAGGAGAGTGAGGGTGTTAACATACTGAGCTCCAAGGTAGGAAGAGAGGGGAGGTCAAGGAGATGAGTCAAAATAATGTGGCAAGTAGGGAGAGCCATTGGGATATCAGCTGAGGTTAATGTATGAGTGCTAGAACGCTGCAGGATTGGTTATTTGCAATATATCACAGATGTGAATATAGAGACACTTGAAGAAGTCAAATGGCTGTAAACGTGATGCTTTCAAAGAGAACAAAAGGGCTCTCTTATCTATTTAGAGGCGCCGCATAGGATGTCAACTACAAGACAATATAGACTAGTGGAGAGAAGAAATTGAATTCATTAGGCAACCTGAAAATTTAATCCTCCTCTCTGCTCTGTAATTTACTTACATTTACTTGTCAACCACGTCATGCCAAAAAGCTCATAACTTGCGAATACGCATTTGAATATTGTTATCTTCTCTAGAGTGATTATACTTTACCTTGTAAAACTCTCACTGTACTCCAGCTAAAATACGACTCGCCTTTTAAAAAGCACGTTACGAGGCACTCCGCAAAGTCACAGGATAGACAAAATGGCTCAGAGACTCATTTGATTGCCACCCTCAGAGATCAAGTGTCTCTGTGTGTTATTAATGGCTGTTGTCAGCGCCCACATACTACAATTCTGCATTGCATTAATCTGAAGAGACACAGGGTCATTCTGGGTAATGTGGTTCTCTTTTTTTTCTGTGCTGCTGCTCACTCTCCTGGAAGACTGACATGGGCAGCACCTGGAGGACTAAGGCAGAACAGTAAGCTATTGATTTCTGAATTAACTTGACAGGTTACAAAGCACTCTCTGAACTCTGAGCAGCAGTGCTGCTTTTTGTAGATCACCTGGTACTTCTTTCTTGCTGGACATTGTTTTTTGGTTGGTTTTAAGAATTGTCACATCCATCATCACACAAAACACGCACCAGTGGAAAATGAGGACAGACACCGACTGTACCTGTACCTGTGCTGTCGTCATAGACCACGGTGACTGTTCTCCACTTGAAGAAGTGCACCAGGTCGAGAATGGCTCTGCTGAGGGAGGAGAAGTCAGGGTATAGGCTGACATAGTACGAGTCCCTGTTGTCTGACACCTGATGCTTCCACTTGGTCTGGATGTGGGGCACTCCCAAAGCATTGCAGATGGACTGGACCGCGTTAGCCGACGAGCTGTGTGAGGGGCCAAAAATGGCCGCCACACCTAAGGAAAGCTGGTCACATGCTGATTGGGTAGCGAGGAAAAATAAAACAAAAAGACAGTTAGTTTCACATTTCAATTCTGCTTTTAAGTTTCACTATATCTCATATTCTCTGCTCATTTTTTTACCTTTCTTTTTTTTTTTTTGTTCACATGTCACCCGAAGCAATCGAAAAATAAACAGAACTGGTGCTTAGTAATTTTCTCGGCCCAGCAGATAATCTTAATTCCGACTGTGGAATTTTCTTTTATAGCTGCTAGCGATTTGGGGTGTTGTTTATACAAGCTGGACCCCTGTTTGGGTAGGAAGGAGAACATCTTTCACACTGTTCCACTGCGGTTGTGATTGATGTGGCCAAACAAAGAGAGGGGGAAAAAAAAAAAAGATGGGAGCACTCAGGGAAAAAAAAAAAAGCAAATTAATAAGCCTTGCAACTGTGAGGACTTCACAAGGTATCTTTGGTCATTTTTCTCCCCTTCATTAGCTCAACTCTCTTTAAACTCTGTCAATTAGTAGCCCATTTTAACAAATAAATGTCAAGTCATTTGTGGTTGTAGACTGCATTAGTGGCTAGATGGGGCGAATAACAGAAAATATTATACAATTTACACTGTGGTTTTATCTGGAATCACTGCCCGGTTTACACGTTCATAATAATAGTAATGATGCAATAATCTTCTTTACTGAGAGCAGTAAAGTGAGATTTCAGACACCATGAATTCAAATGCTTGTCCATCATCAGTGACCAGCAGTGCAGGTTTTAGGTTTCCTCTATAAAATGTTAATGCATTACACACGGGATTTACAGCATAGAAATACAAGCTAAACATAGACATTATTTTTATCCTTTTAACTGATAAAACATGAATCGATTTGACACTCGAATAGGAAAGTAGAGAATGCAGTGATTGTCTGAATGGCTACCTGTAAAATACGAATTCACGTAATAATAATAAAAAAAAAAAGCACTCACAGTGAGACTCAGCTAATCGTCCTTTCCATTCCTCTTGACTCACCTTTCCGGGAAGCCTCAAAGCTGTCAAAGATGTTTATTCTCTGGATGTCATAGGTCAGTGTGGTGTTGGGGAGCAATGTGCGGTTCCTGTTGATTGTGTTCAAGGCAAATTTAAAGGCTAGTTCCTCTGCTCCCGAGGGGCCGCTCTCAATGGATTCAAATATTCCTCCTGAGGGATAAAAAGCAGGAGAGAACAAAACCTTTGAATGGTTAGTCCAGCCTCCTATAATTGCCATAGATTCCTTAACACAAGCAACCTTCAAGTAAATGATGGATATGATGCAGGCAATTACAGCTCAAGCAGTGCATCATTTTTTAAGTATTTGTACTCATATTATTGATGCTGCTGTGTTCAATGCTTTTCACAGCTCAGTCTCATGCTGACATGAAACAGATTTACAATGCGGAGTAGGCATTTGGATCCCTGCTGATTTGCATTCTGTGGCAGTCGTCGGCGTAATTATAGGCAATTAGTTGCATTGGGAGGTGAGTTCAGGGGTGGTTGCCCTTCTTTAACTCCCTCGCTCAGCCTTGACAGAAAGGTTCACTCTACCAGTTGTCCCATTGATTTAAATGATTCTCAAATGAGATGCGAGCAAAGAAAGCCGGGCAAGAGCAGAGGGAAATTAAAGTGAAAAGGTAGACGAGAGAATAAGAGCCACGGGGGAAATCAGAAACATATTTAAAACGGGTATAAATAGAGGCAGAGTCAGAAAGACAGATAACGAGAAGGTCAATCAAATCAGAAATTAAGATGCCATTGGGGCATTTTTAACAATACTAATTAAAAACATATGAACCTAACTGTATATCTCACTGTTTATTTGGTTGGTTTTAAAAGGCAGAAAATGCTGCTGTTACCTTTTTGGTGTCTGTAACTGAATAAATAAAAACCTTTACGTGACCAAACTATTTGCGCAGACACTATAATTACCACTGCAAAGTAAGGTGATGTCAGTTTAAAATAGCATCCTTTAGAACTGTCAGTTATTTTTAACACCACAGAGACAATTGATGCTCCGGCTGGTCTATTTATGCACTTCAGGATCCAAGACAAAGGATACCAATGTTTAAAGTGAGTCACTACAAATGTGTCTAGTTTCCTGGTTATGTCAAGCACAATTTATTTGCATTTATTTAAACTGGACTTGCTTTCCCTTATTTTCTGTCTTTGGGATAATAAACAGTAGATATTGTCACGTGAAACACATGTAAGTGGTACAAGTCATTCTTAGACTGCTTTAAACGCATCTCACACAAGTCTTGGATCTTTAGGATGTCAATTAGAGCAGCTATCGCTACAGTAGTTGCGCTGGCTTTGGCCCAACCTTCTATTTGCAAGCCACTTCGAGGAACGCCGGCTTAAAGGAAGAAGAGCTTGATTCACAAAATGGATAAACTAAGGGAATGCACCAAAGAGGAGGATAAAAAAAAAGGGTAGTTTTGAGCTTTGAATAATCAGAAGTATTAAAATGTTTTCCCTGAATTGGGCATAACGGGCCTCTTCAAAAACACAAAAATTGCGACAAATTTACATGTTCTGTTTTGTTTTGTTTTTAATGGGTTTTAGGAACATTTATGAAAATATATCAGTATTCGCATCAACTAATCCACAAGCCAGCCACTCGGCACATATGCAATTTCAGGTGTAACTGGGGTCAGAGAGAATTTTCACACATCCATCAACAGGATGAGGTAAAATCGTGTGAAAGCGGGGTCTAATATGCAGCATTATGTAGCATATTACTCTGTGTTTGCATGTATAAATATGTACACTTACTTTTAATGTGTTTTTATCCAACTGCGGGGCACTTTGTCACTGTGTGTTGTTATTTTTAAGTGCTATACATATACAGTTATTCTTCTTCTTAATATATTAAATCACACGAACAACATTTGAATGTGCCTGTGGTGAAACAGCTTTGGAATCAATCAACCACTTTTAGCTGTGAAAATAAAAACATAGGAAGACAACACATTTCAACAGATGATACACCTTTGAAAGTGGACTAAATCCCATGAAGGCTATACAAAAATCAAACTTAAAAGAGAATGCATGAGGGGGGAAAGATGAAAGGGTGTTGTGAGAAGATCTCTGAGAAACACTCCAGAAGACGAGAGCAGAGTTCACGAGTCCTTCTATGGATCTCATCCTCTTGGAGGACCGGGAGTCAGTTTGACTGAATCCAAAATGAAAAACTTTAAAGCCTGTTTATTGATTCAATTATACGGAGCAAAGGGGGAAGTAAAACTGAAAGAGTGGCACATTTTTTGAAAGAGTACAGAAGGAAGGGGAGCTTTACAGTAACCGATAGCGGCTATAAATAGCATCTGGCCATGGCAGGGAGTGATAGAAAATGAGAGCAGGAGGGCAAAGAAGATGTCATTAACCCGGGGAAGGGAGCTTTGTCACTGTCACCACGGTACAGCCATATATTGGGGGTTCTTCCTTTATTTTATGGAATTTTCATTTATATATAGCCCAGCAGAGTCTGGCTTTGCAGTGTGTGATAAGAGATATGTACAAAGTTAGGAAGGCAAACAAGTACACATTCTGAGCGTCAATGTGTCACTGTGTAAATCTTCCTCCTATACAGCGATGTGATGCGAACATGTTGCTATTCATGGCTTTTCATTTTACTGAAATGACACATTAATCTTCAAAGGAGCGGATACCCGAAAATCACCATTAAAGATGATAGAAATCATGTCAGTCTGACCTAATAGATAATTATTACAGTATAGCCCTGAGGGAGCTGGCTGAGCTCCACTGGGCTGTTGAAAATGAGCATAAGGGTTTTAAGTTATGCACATCTGATTTCCCTGGCAAGTTGTATGTCTTGGCCATGCTGGTTTGATAGAACTCATGTACCTTAAGAACACAGAGAAGAAACATTAAATAAAGTCTGCAGAGTATAAAATAAAATATTTACAATGAGAAGTCAAGTATTATGTTAAATTGCAAAATGCTAGCAAATGGAATAGCAATGGTTATTGTTTGCGTTAGTGCTCCTTTGAATCTAATGTGCTACATGAATCTTTGGTTTTCATTTGCACTATTGATTATAGCGACTAATCCATCCTGTGCTCTTTCCCAAAGTAGATGTTATGCATCTTTTCAAGAGACATAAGAGACATTAAAACCCATACGGGTTAATGTATATTTACCTTGCTTAAAGTCTAATAACACTCTGCCTATTATATTTGCATTTATCTTCTCCTCCTGTTTTTTGTGGTTTGTGCGACTGCAGGTATGTGAGTTGCAGCTGAGATAATCAGCCTGTGTGTGTGTGTGTGTGTGTGTGCGTGCATGTAAGAATTATAGAGCTTCCATCACTGGGATTGGTTTGAATTATAGTGCAAATGAAAGCTCTGAGTGAGTTATGAGCTGGATAATCACTCTGACGAGAAAACAGGGCCCGCTGATCGGAGTGTTTCAGTGTGCCTGGATATGTGTGTGCCTGTGTGTCACTGAAAGAAAGAGAGAAAGACTGAGCAGAAAAGTCAAAACCCCCCATTATATGGGAGGGTGTCTGTATACTTTCCTCCCTTATAATGTTTTATCACTGTTAATGAAGTGTATTTTGGATTAACATTCATGCAATAACTTGCTCACTGGCTTAATATCTCTCAGAAGTTAAGTTTGTTCTAAATTAACTTCTGTACACAGAAAAAGTATATCTCTGAAGGGCATACTTGAAAAACACTAGTAACAGACAACCTTGAATATCATATTCAATAAAGTATATCTGCCGATCACACGCTGTTCGGAACAAAGATTAAAGCTGAGACTTTTTTTTATTACTTTGTTAAATTGTGAGCACTTTCCAAAGCATTGCAAACTGTGAATGAAAATACATTTAGCACAATTAGCTCTCTCTACTGAAGGATGCCCTTGTACAATAGGAGATTGGAGTTAGATATGTTGCCATGGCGACTCATGCAGCTATGCTATGGCTGAGAGGCACCGGCAGTTTTGGCATGTGA
The DNA here is from genome assembly GCA_015108515.1 of Hemichromis elongatus. Classification (NCBI taxonomy): domain Eukaryota; kingdom Metazoa; phylum Chordata; class Actinopteri; order Cichliformes; family Cichlidae; genus Hemichromis; species Hemichromis elongatus. The sequence goes on from VUQR01003718.1 coordinate 41,382, forward strand.
GGAGCTGATTGGTGGAGGAAGGGCGTTGTGATAGTGTGTACGACCTGTCTCTGTGACTAATGACCAGCAGTGCAGCTGCAGGATGGCAGTGGGCAGTAGGGTGGCTGCCATGGCAACATGCGAGCAACCGCGTTGCTAAGGCAAATGGCCCAGGTATGCACATGAAAGCCTTCAGTCTGGCTCTAAGACCTCCACCCACCACACCCCAACATCTACCACACCCTAACCCGCTGGCCTGTTTTTGTCTTCCTCCATCTTTCAGCCAGGGAAGATCATTGCAAAAGGCAGGAGGCAAAAGTGATGGAAACGCTCCATAAATACCCCTGAAATTCCCGGTGGGAGCGCTCCCTGACATGTTTGGCGGTGAATGGGACATGATGCATGAAGGCCTGCAGAGAGTCGCCGCCCCTAGTCATTAATCTGAAGCTCCCCTTCTTAGAGCTGTTGACTGACCTTCCTATGCCATACAAGAGCCAATTCTATCTGTACCTGAAGATCCCTGAAAATCTGACCAGTGCACAGGATGCACAAACTCTGCAGGAAGCGCTCTCGTGTGATGACAACCTATCATACAAAAAAGTCTTCTGCAGTCTCTACAAAAATTATAACTATTTGGACCACTGCAGGATGTCGGCCTATTTGTCAAATATTTCTTACAAATATTCATTGCTTTTGGAGGTTTTGTCTGTGTGCATGATAAGAGATGCATGCTGTGTTTAAACATTTTGTAGCCACGACTTTAAATACCAATGCACTGTTTGGCAACTACATCCTTTATAATCTTATATCTTGATAACCAATAATAATAAAAGAGCAAGACAGAGGAAAACAGTAAAACTACCTAATAAAGCAATATTATGTTTAGAAAGACACTCAATACATTTTTGGTTGTGTCTAGTGAGCCCGAGAGTAGCACTTTAGAGTGTGATGCAGGCAACATGTGAAATGGAGCTGAGGAACAAATGAGGAAGGAATCAGCAGCGACCTGATAATTAACGAGCTGTTAATGAGCAGCTCCTAAATATAACTCTGAATCAAGGACTAGATGATGAGGGGTTGCCAAAGATTGATAAGTCAATACGTTAGGTGAATGAAAATAACTGTGATGTTCTTCACTGGTGGCACAAAATCAGGAATATACATTCACTGCAAAAGCAATGAAGTAAAGTACCTAGCATAGTTAAAAGAGAATGTGATATACAGAATAAAAAATAAGAAACAAAACCAAGTACTATAACCCCTATCAATAAAAAAAAAATCAATCAATTAAAAAAAAAAAAGTCTATAATCAGCTAACCTGTTAGAGCTGTAGAAGCTGAAGCTGAAACCCTTAGGAGGTATTGCTTGTGAACAGTGGTTTTTATCCAGCTTGTCTGGCTTGTTGCTGTTTTCTCCAGAATAGAATCACTCCTGTCACCCTAAAGCCTCTTGACACTGGGTTGGACTGTCACCTGCCACTGCTGGATGCTAAGACTCAGAGTGAGTCACACACTTGAACATACAAGTGCAAACAGACACAATCACGCACTTGAAAGACTGCAACTAAACAAAGCTGTCATGCAAGAAACCACTGAGTACAAGGAAAATGTGGCTGATGAGAGAATTTATAGCTTCCGCCTGCAGCATTTAAAGATGCCTAACTTGAGCTGAACTCAGAGTAATAATTAGCTTATCCATTGCTAAAAGATCAATTTCATCAATCTCTTATAATGAGCACATACTGTCTTCAATTAGAATGTGTGCCATGGCCCTCATCCCTGACCCGGCTCCAAGTGGGAAACCAGTGATCATATAACATGTATTAATTCCAGGCGCTGGCAACAGATGTGCTAATTTGCTAGGCTCTCTCTATTCATAATAATGTGCCAGCTCCCTCCTCAAAGTATGTGCTAATTTGCAAGGGCTTATTGTGGATGTGCTAAACTACCGGCTGACATTTTGTGTGCTAATTTGTCAAGCAGGGACCCCTTTTGGTACTAATTGTGCCAAACTGTGAGTACACTTCCACAGGCCTTGAATTGCTGAATTCCTAAATGACTTCTGTCTGCTAGCAGTTTCCAGCCTCTTCACTGCTCTCGAATTGCGAAAGCAACTGAAAAGAAATACCAACTACTGTGAAAATAAGATGTATAAGCACTAAGTGCTCACACTCGCCTGCACACATAGGCATATAAGGGTGCACACACACATTCTGACTATTCACAGAAAATATGTGCCTGCTCTCGAGATTGCACAACCTCCCGAAAGAAACACGTTCTGTGGTTGTTTAGCTGTATGACCAAACGTGCTCACATAGATGTATGCTATAAAGCTTGTTAAAAAAGCTCCTCATAAAACCATAAGAAGGTCACAAAGGAGTTTAATATTGATAATATTTATTTTATTTTATTTAAATTAATCACATATATGTTTCCTAAATAGCACAATCACAGCCCCAGTGAGAATCTCTTCCCAAACAGGCATGCAGAGAATGAATTTTTTATCCAGAAATGATTTATTAACATTACAGAACAAGAGGAGATAATTGTATTTCGCACTACATTAATATTTTATATAATATCAGAAATGTATGTATATTAGAACATATTAAAAATGGTTAAAAAAAATCTAATGAGAATTCCTTATTTTCCATTGGGATAGTTGGATGAGAGGTATTTCAAAAAATATGTGCCGATACTTCTGCTACACACAAATCATCAGAGGTACACAACAAAAGACATTATGGTTGTTGTAATATGAGATGTACACAGGTGGTAACACCTTTGAGCTCTTGCTGAGGCATCATTCAGTGGTGCCTCGGGAAGAGGAGTCATTTTCACTCTTCGCAGGCAAATAGCTTTCAGTTGTCTTTATGTTGTTTCTCTGTGGGGAACATTGAAAGGCTTTTTTTTTCTCGCCTCTGTGACAGATACAGAGACTGGGAGTTTATTGGGTGACAGGCAACAGCGCTTTGGATTAAATTGGGCTTCTACGTTTTCTCATGTACATGATCACATCTTCCTCTTCTGCTGCCATTGGAGTCAGTTCTGTCATGGCAAAAAGTTGTGAAATTCACCATAGTGACTGGGAACAGTCTCCTATGTTAAATTCTGTGCTTTGGGGGCCGTGAACAAGCCAAACTCGGAGGTGCACGTATGCACATAACTTTGGTTGCCTATGCTAAATTTTACAAAATATGGTCACTGGTCTCCTTGGATCAAATGGAGGGGTAGAGAGATTTTTTTCAAGATTGGAATCCATCATTTTTTTTAGCTGAACATATTTTATTTTATTTTATTTTATTTTACTTTATTGGATCTCAGCAAGGCCTTGATCTGTCAATATTTAACTGAGTCCCTAGTTTTAAACATTACATTACCAAAACAAAATTAGTGAAAATGAGTAGGTATGCACCAATGAGAAGCTGTTATTGTTAATTTTTTAATTTAATTTTTAATTGGCTGATGTAATTTAGTATTTCACTAATTCAGTCAATTTACATTCTTGGATGTACTATTTTATTTTATTGTAAAGTTGGCAAAAGCAATCTTCGAGTTGACCCTGTTGCTGCCGCGCATATAAAAGATTGCCAGCCTCACAGCGAGGAGTAAAGCTTACTAATTTAACACTGGTTCCGGAGCGGTACTTGGTATCAGGAGCTACCTGAAGCCAAGGTTTCTGTATCGTATCAGAAATGGAAAAGATTGGAGCAGTGCATCCCAAGAAAGAAGATCATATCTCAGCAAGTGTGTTAGCACCAAACTTGGTGTACAGACTCGGCAACCCTTACCAAGGTTGTGAAAACTATGCCTCGGTGAGGTGCTTGGCCCCCCTCATTGCTGAAGCATGATTTTTTAATGCGTTCTTCCAACCTGCCCAACTGTTCCAGGGTATACTATGAAATATTCAGGATACTATGGAAATAAGATTTATTTATTTATTTTTTGGGGAAAAAGTCTATGTGCATTGTTTCCACATTTTGTGGTGAGGTATTTAAATGTGTTGTTAAATTTCATCATCATCGGAAAAAATATACACTTTGCAGCTGTGATGTACTTTATTTTACAGCTGCAGCATGAAAATGTTGTATTTTTTTTTGGGGGGGGGGGGGTTAAAAAAAGTCTTATTTGACTAATGCACATGCATTTGGGGAAAAATACAGTGGCTTTCACACACTGTGGACTTTATGAGCCTTAGAGCTCTCAGACTTCCCATCTGAATTCCATGTATAAACATGAGCATTCCTAAAACTGCAGTCATAAGGTTATGCAGTTCACGTAAATAATACAAATCTCAAAAGTGCAGTCAGACACTTTTTCTGCCCACACAGAAAATATGTGATTTGTGTCTAATATACAGGCCATAGGGACTGAGCAGCGCTACTTATTTAATAGAATGTTTCCTGCTGCTTCATGCCTCACCTGTCTCTGCCATTTCTCTTCGTACGCCTCATCTTTTTCTCTACTTTATGAAACAAACCCACAGACACACACACACACACAGGGTCTTTCTCACTCCCTCAGACTAGAGTACATCTCATGGTGGCCTCGGCAGGTGACAGATGGCGACCTCACAGCACTGCTCACTGTAAACTGAGTTTTAATCAAGCCTAAGCACGTGTGAGAGATGCTAATTATCCACTGCAGGCTAAAGGAGTCCAGCCTGGAGAACATTGTGACCATGCATGTGCATCCTTGGTTTATATTAATTTTCCCCACTGTGATAATATCGCCATTTACGGCTTCGAAACTGGGAAGCATAATGCAGGATGGATTGGGTGTGTTGAGTGTCCCTGGATACTTCAGCCCTCAAGCTGTATCGCTCAACAAAATAAATATAGATAAGAACTTGACTAACAGTAATCTCACAGTCTTAAAAGTTAAGCATAGGGATTTCTAACTGTCTCCAGCATACTTGCCAAAAAGCAGGGTGTTAAGACACTCATCTCACTATCGCACCATTTCTTAACATTTCTTTTGAGGCGCTAAAAACACTCCTATATAGGGAGAACATTTTAACAGGATAGCCTTAAATTACAACACATATAACATTTATCATATGTATCCAGCCCTGGTGCAGAGCCAAAAAGAAGTTCAATTTATAATGCTGCAATTAAGTCTCGGCAAATTATATGAGAGTCTATTGTCCTCCTTGCTCCTTTTGCTGCACTCATTCTAATTCGCACTGTTCTCTTGTTCATCAAAATGGCCCTGTATTACACCCTTACCAATGTAATTTTGAACAAAATGGCTAGTAAATTAGACTTTCTTTCTTGTAGAAGGGCAGATGTTATCTCCCGTTAGAGGCAAAGGTCAAGAATTAATTCAGGAGGCAGCTCTTTAATTCTAACAGTTGGGCTTTCACAGGGCGATGGAGAAGGGTAGAAAAATGAGCCCGTTTGCTGGATTTACTGAATCTAATTATAATAATTTTTAATCTTCATAAATTTAGAGATCTTTGCAAAGAAGGGCATTATTGTTTTCAGGGAGATAATGACATGGATGCCTGGAAACTTTAAAAAGCCAAAAAAGATATTGAGAAAAAAAAGAAAAAAGAAAAACGTGTATACAGTGGATAAGTGGATGTTCAGGCAAAGATTGCATTAAAATGGCTAAGGAAGTAACAGCCAGTGGTTTGCAATGCGTTAAAACAAGAGTGTTTTTCTCTGCAGTAAATCTATATTAGTTAACCAGAGCTATTTCTGCTGTGAAAATGAAATGGGGGAGTGTAGAGGTAACAATGATAGCATATACTCTATATGTTGGGCACAATTTAAATGGTGATAAAAGCTCAAATATAATGTTCTCTTTTTAAACTGGGTGTCTGAAAATGAAAATATTGGACTGAAAAGGTATTCCTTGCTTTGAAATTGAGGTTTCGACTTTGTATGCCAAAGTACGGGGATTTTCATCATTGTGTGCAAGGACACTGAGATCAGGAGACAGGGAGAAGTAAGGTTTGATCGCAGTGAGACAGAACAAAGTAGAGGAATGACAAGCAGACAAGCTGAAAGCCAAAGGGGAAACAAAGACGACATGGAGAGGAAGGGCAGTGAAGGACAAAGGGAAAGAAATGGAGAAAATAACAGGAAAATGGACAGAAAAGTCTATTTTCTGGATATTAATTCGATGCTGAAAGTGCACCTCAGCATGATACTGTCTCCTCACAGCCCATCAGATTGGTTTAGAAAACAGCAGGCCATTATGTCTAAAGTCAGAGCCAGATGCAGGTAGATGGGTGTGCTGTCAAACAAGCAAAAAGAGGAGTTTTGACTTGGGAAGCAAAGAGAGAGACAGAAGAAGAGAGAGATGGGTGGGGCACAAAAAAATAGACGAGGGAAGGAAACGAAGAGGGAGAAATGGAGAATAAAAGAGGTCACCAGAGGCAGATAAAAGACACTCAATTAAACGAATGAATGGATGGCGCATTAGACCCGAACGGACACCTGCACCCCTCCTCTCTCCCTCAGCCACAGGGCAGGAAAATGTCAGCTCCTAGTTTGGGTTCATCAGCCTCCCATCAGCCACTGTTGTACACAAGCTAGCTGATAATCAGAGCTACAGGTACACTTTGCTGCAAAGGTGTGTCAATTTGTCTTGCTTGTTCTGCAAACACAGGCAGCTGCACAGTAGCAAAGAGAGAAAGAAATGAAAAAGACTCGCACACTGACTTTAGCAGGAAAATAGCCAGAGGGCAAGTGATAAAAAAGCAGATTAAAAAGTAAAGCTCCTCAAATATGTGCAGTTGTGTAGTTTTTCAAACTAAATAAGAAAACATCTTTTCAGGATAAAAGCAAAAAGGCTAAAGAGGTGAAATGGGTGAAAAATGGAGGCTCCTGCTTTAATCTTCCTCCCGATCTGCTGCTTTTTCCCCCCTTAAAGTTGATTTCATCATTTCCTGCATTCAATCGAACCCTGTTGGGTAGCAAATTCAGGGTTCTTTGTCATTTTTAAAAAGCTGTGGGTATATCTCATGGGAAGCTGTGTAAGAGAAATGGAAGCAATTGGCTTCATTATGTCTCTTCAGGCTCTTAAAATAAATTGTGCAAGATGGGAATATCAAACCAAGCCTATTCCAGTCCACTGTAATGTTTGGAGAAGGGCCAGATTTAGTAGGTCATTTAAAAAGGATTGTCTCTGAGCGTGGATGACAAACAGCAGAACACAATCAAACCCTACTGCAGCCAAACCAGGTAGCATTAAAGCCTTATCTTATTAAAGTCTCATCAAATGCTTTTGCAAACTCTAGCGATTCTTTCGCTTTATTTAACAATTCTTAGGCTCTCCTGTTTTTGCCTAAAATTTACTGTTGTGATTTTTTCCCATCGCATATGTCTAATCTCATCTTTTCATTCAAAACTGTCATCAAAACAACATCAGAAAGCTACCCAAACACTTACAAACCTTCTGAGTGAAAGCAGAGAAAAAATAAATTCAACATTGCAGGGGGAGGCATTTTGCATAGCCCTTGTGCAGCCTTGACAATGGAGCGTCATGCTGGTTCAAAGAACATGATTTTAAGTAAGCCTGCCTCAATATGTCCTCCCACAGAGCCCATTTCCCCCTGTGTCCTTGGTTCACACAGAGAAATGTTCATACATCTGACATTCTATGCTGTCAATGGGAGCCCGAATTTTGCTTTCTCTCCTTCAACCCATAGCTCCGCTCCTTCTTTTATTCCTTTATTCAGCTGGCTGGAAATGAAGGTGAATCACCACATCCTGACCTGTTCGGTGCCTCGCATCATAGCCAACACAGCCGGAGGGCTTTCTGCTATCGATTGACTTCAGAATCCCATGTAGTTTGGACGTCAATGCTATCGTTTATGGCATATATGCCTTCAGAAATGTTTACCTGATCTGTGTGTTTGAAATTCACATCTGACTGCCTCAACTTAAGGCACAGCTTTAAAACACTAAAACTATGAGTACAAATTGGTAAACAAGCCCTTCAGCAAAAAAAAACAAACAAACAAACAAAAAAAACATGACCAACAAAAGGCAATCAGAGGCTGTCTTAGAGCATTAATCATACAACAAATACACTGTAAACATTTACTCTGGCTCCCCATTAGCCCCGTTGCCATCTTACTGCGATAAACATGTGACAAGCCAGGTTTTATTTTCTTTCTACTAAGCAATCATTTAAAAGGTAATTAGTGCTCTTGAGCTAGTATAAAGTTAAAGCTCTTGCACCTTTTAACTCGTGTTACAGTAAAACACAAAGCATGACATGTTGTTCCTGCTCCTGAGTGGTCTCCTGTGACAACACTGGAAGCACAGCCAGTTCAGAAGTGTGAAACACTTCAAAACCATGTGGTCCTGCTCAAGCTGCTGCTGCTTGTGGCTGTTTAAGTCATTAATTCACAGCACAATTTAATATTAACACAATCCCTCATATTCTGTTTAGAGCACACATTTGCTTTTTATTTTGTAATATTCGTGTTTGTATTCTCACAGATGGTAACCTGTGATACACGGAGAGGGGACATCCGGGATTTGGCACTCCTTATTTGCTATGCTGCCAGTTTTCTTTCTTTTATCAATATTCAACGAAGCAACCCAACATGCTGATTTTTATTGACTCACACTATTTTATAGTCTATTTGAAGTGGAGACAAACCCAACGTGTCCACACTACTGGCTAATGAAAACACATTTCAGGTTTTAGTTCTTCTAAGGAACTACAAGGACATTTGTGTTACCAACCTATTTTCAGTTTTTCACTTCTATAAAACCTATTTCATGCATATCTGCAGTCCCAGGCAAATTTTCAACTTGCTAATATGATACTGCTGACATTTATTCAGAGATGCAGTGCATGACTCCTGGCCTCCCACTACATTTCCACAGCATACTCTACTGTCCTTTCCGTCTCTCTTCATAGAAGCCATCAAAAAACCGTAATAAAAGACCACAACTGAGAGTGGGCTGAGAGTGGACCGCTCTGAGGCAAACTAATCTATCTTTACTCTGTATACGCCTCAACACTCACTGTTTTTTCATCTCACTCACACTTTACACAGACTCTCTCTTTCTCTCTCTTTTCCTCTCTAACAAACACTCTTGTTTTTCTTACACCTCTCAGTGACTTCAAATTTACTTCCAGCTCCCTTGGTGAGATAGCGAGAAGGACAGTCCCACATGTATTAAAAGATGCAAAAAAAAAAAAAAAGGAAAAGAAAAAAATTATTCCTTGTGAGTGCTTTCAGCTCCGACCTTCAGTCAGCTCTGAGCCACAGCAGTAACGCAGCAAGACGTGCTGTAGGCTCTTCTCAAGGGACAGTTTCACGGAGCAATTGCACATATAACCTCTAACCCTTCTGATACCCGGGAAAATCCCTGAGTGACAACGACAAAGAGTGACAGACTGTGAATAATGAAAGCCGATACATAAGGCAAGGCTTGCGCTAGGAAATAAAGGAGCACAGGTCTCAGATTTATTCTGTTTGATTTTCAACAAAAAAAAATAAAAACAGACTGTGTTAAAAGAGGCTGTTATGCGAGAAAGGATTACATCGCAAACAAGGTCAATCAGCTAAAGCCTCCCTCAATGTAAATAATCTTTTCAAAAGTTGCCGGTAAACCTTTTAAAAAAAAAGGAGTTAATGCTAAGAAGAAAAAAAAAACTAATTTCATACCTCAAAGATATTTGCCATTTCAAAATGGCAAGAAATATGTACCCTGACTTAATCACCATTGAGCCTTTTGTAACTGAGGCATGACAGCAAGACCTTCAAAGACTCTGGACTGTAAACATGTTTTAGAAATCCATCTAGATAGTTCCCTGCTTCAAGCCCATGTGTGGTGCTGCATGCTAATGTAAGACAGATCTCCTCTTTGTTCTTGAAACCCACGGTGGGTATTTTTATACCATGGAAATCATTTGCGAGCAGAGATAGTTTCATATTTCTATAAGCTATGATGGGGCCAAGTGACACATGAATATTTTAAGCAGCTTTGTGCCCATTTTAAATGTGTTTGCTGTGAACATGCTGGCAGTGGGCCAGGGCACAGGGTGTTAGCCATAATTCCTGCAATCCTAAACTAAACTCCAGCATGCTGATAATTCAGGCTGGCAGAAAGCAAAAGCAAATAAAGTCAATTAACCACAAACTCCCATTGAATTTGTTCCCTCTATCCTTGCTCGTTTTCAACAACCTTCTAATTTTACCACCACGAGGGGATAAAGCGGTTTAAATATTAGACACCCAAAAGAGAGCCTATATTCTGGCACAGCATTGTGGAAGGAGTTAGATAAACTTCTCTTCTACCCGAGGGGATTGTGTCTTTTGCCAGTGGACTGGAAAAAAAAATAGCTTGAGTTCCTTTCCAAAACGAAAAAGAATGTTGTGTTTTAGTCATAAATATTCCCACACGTCTGTACTGGGGAAATATAAGTATAAGCAGGAAATAAACAAATGAAATGAGTATCTCTGAGTCAACAATGCTTTCAGCAGGAGTTGACAGCCCAGGGACGCACTGCATCTGCCAGCGCTGCTTCCAAATGGCAGTGATAAGGTTATCACTCAACCTCACAGTCGCAGGCCGACTACAGACATCAGAATTAAAAGGCGGTCTCAGTTTCACTGTTGATATTTCTCCAATTGAATTTCTTTATTTTTAGAATAACATGCGGGTCTGTAAGTCAAAGTCATCTGGGTTGGAACAGCAGATGTGATGACTCACTGCTTGTGTGACAGAACATTTGGGGGCAGCTAAATAGGATCATGCACACAATGTTATTTGCATGGAAAAAATAAATAAATAAAATGAGATCCTTCAGGTTATGGGACAGATTTGAAAGAAAACATTGAATTTCCACTTCACTGAATTTTAACAGGCCATCTGTGAGTGAGAAAAACTGAGCTTTAGAAGCGTCTGACACTAAGCTATTTAATTATTTCAGGAAGCTGGTTCAGATGTTTATTCACAATTGGAATTTTATGTATTTTAAGCAGTTGTGTTTCAGATTATATTCAAAATGGGCATTTTGCATATTTATGTCTGCAGCATTCATTGTAAGGGTGGAAAAGGAAAATTAAACGACAGAAACATTTTGTTCTCCATCCCAAAGACCCTTAGCAACATCAGTAGCTTAAAAAAAATAAGTGTAATTCAGTGCTCCCAGAAGGCAAATGTGAAGTAGTAATGAAGAGAGAATCTTTTCTCAAGAGGTTTTTTATTACAACTTGTATGGGCTGGCTCTATTTTCTGCATCTAACTAAATAAATTACCTGTAAGATTTATAAATGAGGAACACTGAACATAATAACTCAACTCAGTATGGGAATGGGCTCAGCATATTTGCCTGCAGCTGGTGGCCTGAACACTGTTTTTTTTTTTTTCCCTCTCTCCTCCGACACTTGTCGCTCTACATGGTGAGACTGGCGCTATGAATGCAAAAGGTTGACTATGCCGTAGTGTTACAGTGTGTCTTTGTGTAGAGGTCTCAGCCTGACAGGAGAACAGTGGTTTTTACAATGTGAGCCGCCTGTCTGGGCAAAAGGGATCTTGGGGCAGGAAGGGAACAGACGGACCCAGGGGAGCTGACCTCCTCATTTAGCCAGCCTTCTGCAGGAGCAGCTGGGATTATCTGCTGAGTAGGCACATCCTGCAGGACAAGAAATGCACTGGGTGGACTTTAATGTCTTTAAAGGGATTTCTAATTCTCCAGTGTCCATGACTGACATGTTGTCTTATTTTTATATAAAACTAATACATAAATCTCTATTTTTAACTAAATTTCTCTTTTGGAAACGCGGCTCTTTCATAAGCAAATACACACAAATAAACTTATTTTTCTAAAGAGAATGAATTACAGTGCAGAAATTTGAGGCATTTTACAATAGAGCGCGTGTGGCGCTTGAATGACAGATATTATAGTGCATAAAAAACTCCCCAAAAAACAAAGACTAAATTGTTTATAGAAGGTGTGTCAGTGTGTTGTGAAACGGAAGAGTTGTTCAGCAACAGGCGGTCGTGCTGCCAAGTCCGTGCGACTAAACAAGCGCCTGTTCAGCACCACGGACAGAGCCCCAGCTCGTAGACGCGTGCCAGCCGCTCTGACTGTCACTGCCACCAGAAGAAGAAAATATCAAGCATGGGTTCACCCAGGGCAAAAGATGTCAGTGACACGAATCACCTCTTATCTTACATGGTTCTGTCTGTCTTGCTGATGCCGGATGCCTTACAGATCCAGCTTGTCAGCACAGGCGACATCTTTGGTATGGGAAGGTACACGTCTAACCTTTGCACTGATAAAACACGCACACACGAACTATAAATATGCATAAAGCGGTAACCATGGTCAGAATGATATCTGGATTTTGTCTCCTGAGAATGTTAGATATTATTTGCCGCCTTGAAAACTTTGCTATTAGCCAGTGCAAGGACGTCCTCCGAGTACTACAGAATAGACGCCCGGCGTCTGTCAGGGAAAATGCGAGACGGGAAATCGCGCGTCTCGCTAAGGAAGGAGCAGGAAGACAAGCACATCCCGTTGCCATAGCGGCGGCTCTTGCGGACGCGGCCTGACTCTTAAACAGGACCCTCAGGAGAACTGAGGATTGTAAGGATGTGTTGTCAACACTTGATGACATCCGCTGTCGTGGCGGCTCCCCTGTCACTCCAAGATGTTCTCTGTAAATGCAACAGAGAGCGGCAGAAAGAGCCACCCTGAGACGGATCTAATTAAGCATCAGAGGAAACCACAGGAGGCTCCGATTTAGTGACTTTCAGACAGGAACACGGGCGTTAATGGCACTGTTTTGAAGTTATGTACCGGGGAAAATTCGCCGTAGTGGCAACTGTTGAAGAATTACTTCTTTAATCCTTTTAAAGTGTCTAATTAACTCACCAGGAGATTTTTTTTAAAGGAGTGCCTCAACTTTTAGGCTACCGAATTACACAGCCAGTCTGAGACACAGTGTTGGGTAAGGGCACATCCGGTGAGTACTGGAAACAAACAAGTATCTGTTTAAACGGCAATAACCGTGTGAATCAAGCAAAACCGCGGGAATTCCCAGATGGGAAGCTTTTCGCTCTGATTTCGGATATAAAGCAGCCCGTTGCCCGGCGCATTGATCGCCACTTTTCACCGATCAATAATTGATCCACTCTCTGAAAGCAAGCTAATGGTTACATGTAAACATTCACTGCAGAGGATGTGCTGGGGAGTCAGCATTTTAAAAGACCTACGGGATGATTCAGGATGCAGGGTGAGGAGATTTAAGCGGCGGCTCTGGTGGTGAGCTTCCTAGCCGTGAACTGTTGCATAGACTACTCCTTTCTTTAAGTGTCTAGAGTTACTGTAACGGTGATTTCAAGTTCACTGGAAAGCGTCATTCGTCGCTGATAGTATGAAACACTAAGTAAAACCCCACGAAGACAGTGTTACGAAATACAGTGACATTATAAAGGTGCACTGTAAAATATTCGCCGGCTAAACGCAATTTTAAAAGTGTAAGCGATATTATTTTCAAACTCTTAACGGAAAACATGACAAGAGTGGGACAAAAATATCTCCACAGCCTGTATCCCGCGAATGTGTCGTGCCGATGTGGCCAATCTCATGAGTAGCTGTTGTGATTAGACATCGTAACATCGATGATACATTGTTATAAACAGATTACTTACCAAATCTTAAAACGTGTGGCATCCCGCGAGAGTAACCAAGAAACAGCAGCAGAAGCGGGATCAGCCTGAGGTTGGACCTGAAAGCAAGACTGGTTATCATCAGATGATGGGAGGTAATCTTCATGTTGTTTAAAAAAAATGCACAGTGGTTATTCCCCTCGGTGCGCGGGTTCGATTCCCTCGTAATTCTTCTACGGTTGTTGGGCAAGGCAGGGTAACGGCGGCCCTGGATGCGCAAGATCACGGCATGGTCACTTGCGCTTTCCCTAAATCCATTAGCAGTCCCGGCATGATTCCTTCCCCTTCCCGTTCTCCTCTTCCTTCTTCACTGCGCCAAGAAACAGCAATCCTCGGGGTCGCGGGACGGCGGGACATCCATGTCGAAGGGTACGGATCCAGTGGGGAGGAGGGAGCCCAAGCATGGGCTATAGGTGAGGAGCTGGAGAGGGTTGGAAAGGAGCTAGACAGCGCCAAGCAGAGGATACAGCAGCGATATGCACCCCCTATGAGGCGCTCTGGGTTCCTTGCGCTCCCATTATACTGCACTGCTGCACAGGCTCTGACGTCGAGCCAAGGTTAGTATTGTGAACGCGCAACAGAGAGCGAGAGAGAGTGAGCGCGACTGAGAGAGAAGGGGAGAAAGGGGAGATGGAGATAGACTACAGATAGAAAGACGGAGAGATATGTCGAGCAGGGAGGAGGGAAACAGAGCGAGGGATGGGATGGCGGAATAAGGGAGAAAAATAATTGAAAGCTCGCAGTGTAAAACTTTAATTCTCTCTTCGTACCACGTTTCTAGGCAGCTGTTTCCCAGTTTCCTCTCATAACTTGCCCACCAAGTTCGCAGGCATTTATAGGAGTGTCTATAAATATGCAATCGTTAAAATGCACAAGGTAATGGTAGCTAACTTTTGCAACCAGTTCAAATCACTACGAGTTTTGAATGCACCCATTAAGTCAAAGTAAATCTGAGACAGGAGGCTCTGGTCTATATAATCATCATACAAAGTTATGCCACTGATCAAATTAAATTATCTTGTAACCGAAGTGGCATGTGATAAAGGGCAAATGTTAACTCTATTTAACACTCGATTAGTACGTTTCCGCTTGATCTCTCTTCAGCACCACGGCCAGAGACAGTCTAGTCAAAGAAATAAGCAGCAATCTCACCCAGGCTTCAAACAAGCAGCAGTGATTTAGCACTTCAGGTATTTTTGCTGAATTCGGCAGATAAAGAAAACACCGTAAAGCTTATACACCGCTCTAAATGGCCATGCTCTGTGCACAAGCGTTGTGATGTCAGCAGGATAGCTTTGCACTGATTCCCCCCGCCTCTCCTTTGCACCCCAGTGGGATATGTGGGCCCACTTTGTGTTTTGTCATTCGTGACTTCCCTTTCAGAAGCTCTTTTACGGGATTTCAAGCATCAACCTTCCGACAATTTTCACCATCATTCCAGAAATGTGGGAGGAGTGGAATGAAAGGAATTAAAATTGGCAGAACAGCAAATCCGTAATATCGACAGAAGCTGCTGAAAGGCACGAATATTTAACCTATGCAAATAACTCCACTTTAGACTTGAAAGCCTTCCAGCAACAGACTGTTCTCAAGTGCGAGCCATCCTCCGATGTGAAGGTGTGTGCGTCATGCACACAAAGACTCCACCGCTGGTTAAATTTCACGGGGAAAGACATCCAATATCTGCTGAGCATATCGCGTTTCTATCTGATTAACGGGTTCAAAACAGCCTGTATCCTATGCTATGCATTGCACCGAGAAGATGGATATCTGCAGCTCTTGCGTATAGGCCTATGCTATTGATTTAACACTACATGCACCTTATCAGCATCCGCCCCAAATGGGCAGCTCTTCATGGGCCAGTGCATCAGCTGGAGGTATAGGTAGAACGGCGCACAGCCGCCCAGAAAGGGTGGAGGCCCCATTTAATCCCCACGGAGATGTGAAAGGAGTTCTTTGATGGGCGCCACCAGAGTCCAAGCCTGGATGAACACAGTTATTGTGTGGTTCGAGTGAGTGAATGAATGGCCTGTGCGCGTATGTGTATGTTTGTGCACGAGTATGTGGTTAAAGGGGGACTCTAAAATAAAAATCACTAGAATATTTATGCATTGCCTTGCAGTGTATGACCTTGGCATGCTTTTTCTTCAACCTTCACAAATGTCACTGAAATGTTCTTGAAGTGCACTCACATCGCCGTTTATTGTTCTTTTTATTAGACAGTAAAAATCATAGTAAATCATGAGCAAATGTGTAGATAAATAAAGGATACTGACACCTACACCCGCCTTTTGTTGAAGTGCGACTCTATTGTACTTTACAAGAATTGCCAAATCCCCCAAACAAATACAAGCACATGCATTTAATAGTGACGAGTGGCCCAATTTTAGCTAAAGGATCCACGAATTAATTTACATGGGCTCAAGTAGGTGGTGTGAATACTGACTTTGAACGTGTGTTGGTTTGCGTGGGTCTGCACACCAGCCCTCTGCAGTGTGAGAATATCAAAGAGAATGGCACTCGTGATGCTACCATCTGGACCATTAGCATAATTATGGAGAAATTCAGGGTTTCCATATAAGTCAGCAGAGCTTCACACAGCATGAAAGGAATGCTTATTGAGCTCCGAGAGAAGACGTCAACTGACAGGCACGCTGTTTTCCTTTTAAAATTAAAGCGCCCTCTGGCCTAATACTAAGGCGTTGCAAATGCGTTAAATCCTCAGGTACCTCCACACTCAATGCATGCAAATTAATGCAGCAAGAAATGATTGCGACTTAATTTTCTAATCAAGAATCTAAATAATATTTTAAGCCCGAACACAGGGAATGCATGGGCAAACATACACTTTTCACTGCACTAGATTAATGCTTTCTGTGTTGATCTTGATCTCCGTTTTCAATTAGAAGTCTCAGGTTAACACCCTTTTTCACTTCCCTGAAAGCCACTCAGGTGGAGATAACTGTGTGTGAACCAGTTTAAAAGGGGAAAGGAGATGGGAATATCAAATAATTGCCACATTATGATGTTAAATGACTCTTGGTCCTTTAGCTTGTTGTGACTAATAGGAAAATACCCTTGTGCCATTTGGGAAATGTACTTTCTTCCATCTATGATCAAACCTTGTCATTTTTGAAGAAGACCACAAATTAGATGAGTTTATACACACCCACTCACTTGTAACCCGTGGAGGGTTCCATATGAGCTGGCTGGTGTGTTTATTCAAACGCCATTCATGCACTGAGTAATGCAAAGGGGACTTTATGCAAAGGAGAGATAACCACTGCTGAAAGCCCTCTGTCATTCTCTCTCTCTCTCTCTCTCTCTCTCTCTCTCTCTCTCGCTTTCTTTCTCCCCCTCTCACTCTCTCCCGCACAAGCATAGTGGTGGAAAGATAGCATTGGCGCAGAGAGGGGAAACCATGGAAACGAGAAGCTGATGCACTTTGAATGGTAAGACCTTGAAAGAGAAGACATTCATTCAGTTTAGTAGCCCAGCACTAAAGACTCATCTCTACTGCATTATTTTGAATACTGCAAGTTATTTTAACATGGTTGGCTCCGGAAAGATAACAAAGGTCTCAATTCATCAGCACATTGTGCCGTGATGACTGTAACTAACACTTTGGCAAGCCAGACAAGGGCCCCTACAAGGAACACATACTCTTTCTTCATTGGAACTCACAAAGATGGTATGAACCTGTTCTTTTTCTGTCAGCGACAGTAGCACTGAGTTCACAGTGTACTGTGTTTACATTTCCCATTTGTGGCCACTTCCTTTGAGCGCGGGGAAGCCAGCTCTAGTCTATATGTCTTGAGCAGTATTGTCAATGAGGTGGGATCTCAGTGGGGAATACATTCTTCAGAGGCGACAATTAGTCAAGTGAGACAGTAATTAGGACCTCTCTGCACACTGTCACTTCCAGTTAGTGCTGATGGATGCCCACAAATCCCCCCCACGGCAACTAGACTCAGGCAGACTTACTTCTGGTACTGCACTCTGACTTTGTAATGTGACAGCCATCTGTAACTTCTATCTGCCATATTACTTTAAATAATGGCATGGTAATTTACTCAGCGCAACTATAGTTGAGAACTATGGTCAATTTGTGCCCGTTGTGGTAATGTGCCATGATAGATCATCACAAATAACTAAATACTCTGTACCCTGTAGAATAAATAATGGTACAGCAGCTCAGAATAATTTGAAAATCAAATTTGTACTCATCCGCCACTCTATTCAATACCTTTATAGAAACTAAAATTAATGCAGCCTAATGAAGTTAGACTGCATGAATTTTCATGCAGTTAGACTGTGTGAGTAGTGCCTTCATGAATTATATATTGCATGCTCAATTTTTGCTCAAAATATTTTAAATAGGCAGCGTTAATTAAATTTTGATTCCATTAAATTGAACTGCACACAGAGCAGTGATCTTGATATTAGCCCGCCTGCCCTGTTGGGTGCACCTCATGAAGGTGATGCGCACCCTAAGGTGTTCAGTTTCAGTCGCAGTATCGTTAAGAATAAGAGACAAAACTGCTACATGACTAGTTTACTTTAGTGCGTGATCAAAAATGTTATCGTTATAACTGTCTGGCAGAAAACCTGGGAGTCAAGCTTCTCCTCTTTGCAGGTAATTGATTGCAAAGGTAGGCAATTTCATAAGTAGCATATGCCATGCATAATATATAATAAACTATTTAATTTAATAAACTTATAATCATGTAAGGATTATATGAAGTGCAAAATCAGTTGGCAAAGGTATCACGTAACAACATAAACAACTGCCAAAGCTATCTGTATAAAGCTAGAGAACATTTGTAAACAAAAGCACACAGCACTTGGGTTATAACCCAAGCGAGCGATGATATAGTTGAGCCTATTTAAGACACAATTTTATAGTGCAAGTACTGAAGCTAAAACCAAGTAACATTTAATGTCCAATTCTGAGTCATATTACATATTATCTGTGAGTCTACATTAAGGTATTTCATTATTCATTAATGAAAATAAAGTATGCATAAAGAAATCATCTTAGTTAGTCATAGTAGGTGCTACAGTGGAGCAGACAATGTGACTGCCCAGTCAGGTC
>VUQR01003721.1:6242-28610 GCA_015108515.1 Hemichromis elongatus
CCACACACACACACACACACACACACACACACACACACACACACACCAGCCTCCAGCCACGGTGCAGATATAAAACCCAAAAAACCAAAGTGAGCTGGGCTCTGCAGCGTGCTGATCAGCCTTGAATCTAGATCACTTCCTGTCCGCGTTTTACCCCCGAGCCTGAACCCTCGCCTCTCATCAGATAGTCTTACTGTCTGTTGCACTGCAGCTTTGTCTGAAGACTCAGACTTTCCCCAGGTCTATTAAAAGCTGCAGTGGAACAGCTTATTTTATTCGGTCATGTTTAACAGCACGCGTGATGCATTCTTCAGAGTAATGAGCCTGGTGTATCTGCTCGCTCCCACCTGGAGATGAAGTCATGGAGCAGGAAGGAAACGTGACTGTGGGGTCGGGAGCAGCGGTGCGGTGTACGCGTCGCGCCTCGGTGGCTGACCACCGTGTCGTGGCGACTGTAGTCTGAGATGTTTTTAATTTTTTTTTAAATCATCCAATCACAAAATTTCAGCGTGCAAAATGCAAACTTCTCTCTCCTGTTTCCAGCATCTTTGATGGCTTTCTAACTTCTTCTCATTTCCCTCCTGTTCTTTCTCTCTGCTGCTGCTGCTGTTGCTTCAGTCTGAAGGCTGCAGGCCTCACCTCTCCCAGCTAGACTTAGAACAGTGGTACCAGGAGCTGATGACTGGCTCCGCCCACCTCTGTCCTCCCTCTTTGCCAGCCAGATGTTTGTCAGGCCGCAGGCCTGTGCTGCAGGTACAAGCTTTTTTCCTTCCTCGTCATGCTCCGGCACTCCTGTGCTGTTTGTGTCTGCTGCAGCAGGACGCACAGCTGCAGCCTGAGCGCTGCAGTGTGTGGACTGGCCCTGTTACTCACAATAAATAGGAAGATACTGCTAAACAAACTACAGTGATGCACATAATACAGTAAAATGAGTATGAACTCAAGCATTGAATAATAATATAAAATATAAGCAGTGAAAAGCTCATTAAAATGGCGACAACACAGTGAGAGACGAACCAGCCCCTTCCCTCCTGTGGCTTCTGTTAGGAGGGGATGAATGACGCTGATGGGGACATTTAAGGTGGAAAGAACTTGGTTGGTGCTGGTTAGTGGGGACTGAACTTTCAAAATAAGAGTGAGGAAACTTTTTTCCGAACTTTATTAATGTTTTATTCAGTTTCCTTTTTTTTTAGGTTCCAGAGTGTGCTGGGCTGATGCTGAGAACAACAGTGAACGTGTCCACAGTAAACACATGATACTAAATAATAAACCTGCTTTAGTGGTTCACAATCCAGCCTCAGCAGCATATAAGCTAGTGCTGGTTAAGCTCAGCTGGGTGTGGATCCATCCACCATGGCAGCTCCATGGGGAGTAAGACCACAACCACATCTAGATCCTGCTTTTACTGTCCCTGAAAGGTTCAGGAACTGGACTTGTCCACTTCCACTAGTGTTGAGACGGACATGTGTTTCTGTCTTTATGCAGCTGCTCGGTTGGATTTGACAGACCTGTGTTGTCTTCTCTCTAAGAGAGAACAGGTTGGACACACCTGCAGTACAGCAGAGTTTAAAGTCAGTCACCTGCACACAGGGAGGAGAGAAAAAACCTTTGATTATTCAAACTTCTTCATTCACACGAGATGAAAATGTTGCAATGACAGCTCTTCTTACAGCCGAGTTCAGCTGCTCGTTAGTCAGAGACGAGCTGCGTGCCGTCACACCGACAAATAAACACAAGCTGAATGAAAGAGTCCACGTTTGAGCGTCACTGTTTGAAGAATGTGCAGATTTGTGCTCGTTGTGTTTCCTTTGGTGTGAAACATTTTGGGCTGAAGTTGTGTTTGCCTGCAGCAAAACACAGAGAAAACTTCAATCAGCACTTGAATGAAGTTGGAATGCTTTCAAGCCATTACTTTGAACATTAAGTCATTCTGCACAGAGAGCCTCATACTACACGAGTGCAGCATTAACTCAATGAGCCTGATCAAAGAGACGCTCAGTGGAAGGGACTAGGCTACCATCCTAGGTGTGTGTGTGCGCGTGTGTATGCGCTGGTTCTGATAGTTTTGATGGGGATTCACCACCGACTGAACCGCTGACAGCTAAGAGGACAGTAGTAGCTTATGTCCTCCCTCTTTATTTCCCAGGGAGTCTTTACATTAACACAGCCAGTGTATGGCGGTTCCGCCCAGTTAGGCAGATATCAGCTGACACCAATAACAGACCAAGCTGTTGGTACAGCTCTGAACTAAACACTTACTGTTGGGACTTGTTTCACTGTCTGGACCGATGACTTTTGCAGGATGATTGTAACACTGACTTTACCACAGTCACACTCTACATGCAGGAGCTCATTCAGTTCCAACTTTGCTCTATAAAAAACTGTTTATTTCTCATAGATATGTCTGTGTTTAATGCATGTGCTCCTGGTTCAGGTGTTCCGCTCCAAGCTGGACAGCGATCCCTGCTTCTCCTTCCACCACCAGCCTAAATCCGGCTCTGCTTCCCCCCTGCAGCACGGAGCGGCAACGCTGGGACGCAACGCAGGCTCCAAGGTACACCGCTGGTTTCTAGCTGCCTGCCCAGATCTTCACATTTCTTTCTGAGAACGTGAACAATCACAGGCATCTTTGTTTGACCCAGCAGAGCCCCCTGCTGACGGTCGGCAGCACCGGAAGTCTCCCCAGGAACCTGGCAGCGACCCTGCAGGACATCGAGAACAAGAGGCAGCTGGCTCTACAGCAGAAAGGTAACGGGCCCACCTCACAGTGTCAGTAGCTGCTAAATTATCGCCATCTGTCACACGTGTTGTTTACTCATCACTAGCAAGTAACTGACATCCGCTCTGAAGTACACAGAGTCATAGTTATGTACAGTACTAGTTAAATTTTTTATTGTTCCCTAGGACCTATCGTCCGGGTCACTGGACCTGCTGAATGTTTGCAGGTTAAATCTGAGACGTCTGATAGAAAAGCAGATCTGTAAACACAGACTGTGTATATGTTAGTGCCTAATGTTGAATTCCCTGTTCTATACACATACCTGTGCTGTTATTAGTCTGGTTTCTGGGCCTTCGTTAACCTTAAGGAGACAGTAATGCAACCTCGGTCATGGGAACCTTCAGCTGTAGATCAAAGCATCTGTCAGTTTGCTGACTCTTTGGTTTTGTTCTTGTATATTTTTGTCTTATATTAGCAAAGAGTGCTCACACTTAATACCAGTTATTAAAAAAACAAACCTTATATTTAGAAATGTGTCACAAATCCAGACGCACGCTCTGAAACGAGCCATCAGAACCTGGTAACCATAGTAACAGTAATATTAATAATGATACCATTTCTATTTATTTATTGGTTCTGTGGTTTCAACAGTCTATCCTTTCATGCACACACTGATAATATGATGAAAAATAAGCTTGTACCCAAAGGAAGCTGGCACTGAGTGAACAGCCGACCAGCCTGGTCTCTTCTGTCCGTGCTGCTTCCTCAGGTTCTCGCTAACTTCTGAGCACTGCTGTGTGTAAGCCAGCTTTTCTTCACTCAGCTGTGTGTGTTGTGTGTGTGTGTGGCATCAGTGCTGTGTGACTAAACGGATCAGAGCAAAGCGGTCTGGTGTTTTTAGCCCGCTGGCTGCCACCCACGGCTGCCGGGGTGCAGAGCAGAGCCGGTCACACATGTCGGAGTCTGCGGTTCAGCTTTTCTCACGTCTGCCTATCTTCTGTCTGTGACTGCTGCACCACAGAGCCCCAGACCTCCGGACAGAGCGCCGTAGAGGGAAGCTCAGCAGGTAGATGGAGCAGCGCGTCCAGGAGTCGCCCGCTTCTCCCGCTTTCTGTCTCGCCCAGCTGCTCTCTGTAAATCACAGGCTGGGTCTGAAATCAGCTGTTTGTCACAAATAAAGTCACGGCGCTCTGTGTCTGCCGATAGGGATGGAAAGACAGAGCTTTAGAGTCGGGCCACGTAAAGGAAGCAGCCTGGCGCTTATAGAAAACAGGTGAAGACCAAAGAATAAAATTCAAGGCTAATCTCAAATGAGATCCACGCTGACAGTCAGCTGCTGTTGATTTATCCATCAAAGGTAACATTTACCAGGACTCGACGCGTGGCTGCGCTTCATTTCAGACCCCGTCTCCCCCTTCTGCTCCTCTCTGGTGTGTCATTAACGCCTCTTTCTTTTCATCTTTTTCTTTGTCTGTAACATTGAATCCTCTTTCTTCTCCCATTAATCTTCCATGAACCTTCCTGCTGCTGGAGAATAAATTTTGCATGTTCAGTGTTCAGCGAGCTCCTGTTGTGGAGTCAGGCTCTTTCCAGATGTGTTACGAGCTGCACAGCGGCTTCATTCCAAATGTAGGATGTTGGACGGACACTTTTGCTTCAACTTTGTGGGTTTTTGTAGTTTTCCTCAAGCTTGTTATTACTGAGAGCACATACTTGTATGTGTGGTGCATGAATCTGGTGTTGTAGTGGTGGGCCGGTGCTGAGTGATGATCTCCACAAACAGTCCTGCTCACACTCCAGTCATTGTTTCGTCTTCCACCTCAGACCAAAGTCATATCTCAAACTCTCCTCCCCTCCCCCCGTCCCCCCCTCCAGGTCAGCAGGTGATCGAAGAGCAGCGCCGCCGTCTGGCCGAGCTCAAACAAAGGGCGGCAGCGGAGGCTCAGTGCCAGTGGGAGGCCCTCCACGGCTCCCAGCCCCACCTCATGACCTCGTCCTCCCCGTCTCCCTCCTACTCCCCCATCATGGCCTACAGCCCCACGCTGAGCCACGGTTCCTCGGGGCCCCCTCCTCTGGTTCACCACTCCATCCTGCACCATCAGCCCCCGTCGGCCGGGGAGCAGCCCTACGACACCCTGAGCCTGGAGAGCTCAGACAGCATGGACACCAGCGTGTCCACCGGGAACAACTCGGCCTGCTCGCCTGACAACATGAGCAGGTACGACGCGCGCACACACACTCACACGGCGGGGTTAGCTGTAGCAGCTCTTTTGCTTCGAGTGGTTGATGAGGTTACCCTGGCTGTGTAGCTGACCGTAGGCACACACTCCCACATAAACCCTGGGCGTGAGCAGCGTCACATGTTGAACGTGTCCTGGCTCCTACTGTATGGACGTCAGCTTTTGAGAGAAACACACCAGCTATGAGATCACATCTGATCCAGACTTGATGTTATTGATCCCAGTTAGGTTTTCACATGTTTCACTGAACAGAAACTGGCTCCAGATCTGATTGATAATAAAAACATTCTTCATGCTTCCGTTTATGTTTGTCCAGAGCAGGGGTGGCCAACTCCAGGCCTCGAGAGCCGATGTCCTGCAGGTTTTAGATGTGTAAATGGCTAAATTACCTCCTCAACATGTCCTGTAGTTCTCCAGAGGCCTGGTAATGAACTAATCATTCAATTCAGGTGTGTTGACCCAGGGTGAGATCTAAAACCTGCAGGACACCGGCCCTCTGGCCTGGAGTTGGCGGTGATGGGTTTTCTATGTATTATTATAGGGTCTACCTTAAAGTATAAAAATGTTAACGTGAGGTACCAACACACACACACACACGGACGGGATCTGGAGTCGTTCCACTGACATGATTCGTACTACAACTAGTAATGTGACCTTTTGTTGATGCTCATTAAGAGTTTTTATCTGTTTCTTGGGATTTAGATGCTTTTCTTTTGTAGGAAATGTGTGTGGCGACTTATTGCTGTGAAGACTTTGTGTAGTAACTAACGTGGTGTTTGATGGCAGTGTTGGAGGCATGGACGTGCTGAAGATCGAGGAGATGGAGAAGATGCTGAAGGAGGCGCAGCTGGAGAAAGCCAGACTTATCGAGTCGCGGGTAAGACGCAGCGTCACAAGGGTTGCAGTGCTGATTATCCTGAATCCATACTCGCTGAGCGATGAGAGTTCTTGCAGCGTTCTTGTCGATAACTCTGAATTGAACTCACATTTTTTAAAAAATCAAAAGTTCCTGACAGCAGCGCAGAGCTGGTATTTATTTTATCGGACTTTGCACGTCTTTGTGTTTGCTCCTCAATGAAGAACCTCAGATGATCCCATCCATTATCTCATATTGTTACCGAGTCTGACAGCGAGCCCGTTCCAATTAGGATTTCTCACACAGAGGTGTGAGCACACAAACAGAATAACAGTGAGCGTCTTTGCTTCTCTCTCTCCAAACGGCTTAGAGACAGGACTGCAGTATTTTTCTGTAATCTTCTCCTCCCGCTCGTCTTCTCCACTTTTACTCTTGTTTTGAGTGTGCATCGATGCGTTGTGTGTGTCTGCCGGCTGATCATTACAGCTCCAAATAACAGAGTCCACTGTTTAAAGAATGGAAGCTGCGCGGTGGTCAGCAGCTCGGGGTTGTGGGCAGCTCCCAGCAGGACAGCATGTACATAAATGTATGAAGAGCGAACATGTGCGCTCTGGCAAACCCTTCCACAGATCAAAAAAAATATTTAATGAAAGCGCTGTCCGCTAGGAACGGGAGAGCCTGGCTCGCCGTCAGATGCTCGAGGAGGAGAGGAGGAGGAGGGAGGAGGCCGAGAAGAGACTGCAGGAGGAAACTTTCCACCGGCAGCAGCTGGTGGAGAAGGAAGTCAAGATGAGGGCCAAGAACTTCTCTCAGGTCAGTGAAATGAGATACGACTGGGTCCGCGTGGTGGGAAAGTGACTCCACAGCCGAAGGCACGGCGGATGTGGCGGCACCACGGCCGAGAAATAACAAAACCGGCCCCGTGTGTGTGTTCGTCGCCACAGCAGTCCCTGAGACATGAACACATTCACACAGCAGGGAAAGCTCCAACATTTAAAGCTTCTCTTTACTGCATTAGACCCACACTAGTGACACAACAGGGGCAGCGTCAGCTCCTGTTTTCCTCATCCAGCATCTGTGACAGAGCCCCTGTAGTTACCTCCCACTACAACAAGCCTGCCTTTATTTATTGTGACCATGTGACATGTCAAACAAAGATAACCTTCATGGGACATGAAAATACGTGACATAAACCTTACTTTAAACATGAAATGTGTGTATTTGTGGCTGATGTGGGGCCTCGTTGTAAGACCGTCCACATCGGGGAGTTCACTGATCCACACTGTGCTGCATGACTTCAGCTATTCATCTTAATATTTTGCCCGTGTCTGTCCACGCAGGCCCGTCCTATGACTCGCTACCTGCCCATCAGGAAGGAGGAGTTTGATTTGTGTTCGCACATCGAGTCGTCGGGTCACAGCGTGGAGACGTGCTATCACGTCATCCTCACCGAGAAGATGTGCAAGGGCTACCTGGTGAAGATGGGAGGCAAGATCAAGTCGTGGAAGAAACGCTGGTTCGTGTTCGACCGCCTCAAAAGGACGTTCTCGTACTATGTTGGTAAGAGCCGGCGGGTCAGTGTCTGCGGTACTAATGTGGTGTCTCACAGTTAGCATTGGGCTCTGTTTTATCTCTGTATCGCCAGTTCAATGCAAAGAAGACCTGACAGTCATATGAAGTGAAGAAAGGTGGCTTTACGACACATAAAGTAACCCTGAGAGCACACCTGCCTGTGTGGTCCAAGATTGTCTAGGAGAACAAACAGCTGATGGATCCATGGGTCCATCACTGGATGGATGTTTTTATCCTCAGTGCCCGATGCTGAAAGCACAAACACGGTGCAATGTTACAGAAACAGTATACGCCACGGCCTGCACTTCACTCTGAGCTCCTCCTGGGTCATTCTGCCTCTTCTCATTTGCTCTTTTTGATGACTTTTGTGTTCAGTCATCAGTGGAAACATGACAGAGATGGTCTGGAAAGAAGAGCGAAGCAGCAACGTTGTGCTGCAGCGAGTGAGAGCAGAACATGCATCCTGCAGACTTGGAGCAGACCTGCGTGCAGCGTGCACGGTGGTGTAATTTGAGCTCAGGGACGCTCGCTCGCTGACGGGCCTTTGAAGTGCTCAGAAGGTTCCGCTTAAAGCTGCTTAAAGCGTACCTTGTTGAAAGCCAGCCAGGGCGAGGAGGTGTACAGAGATTACTTTGGCAGTAGTTAAAATGCACTCGGCGCTGCGCTCTCTGAGGAGCTGATTGATTGAGATGCATCTCTCACCCTCTTCTCTTGACCTTGAACAGCGTTTAACTAGAGGTGATGTGCAGAAGTCACAAGCGACGCTAATTGGCATTAATCAGCCTTCACCAGCAGCAGCAGCAGCGGTCGTTGGCTAGTTTAGATGCAACCTGATGAGATGCAGACGCAGGGCTGTTTGAATGCTAAACAGGTCATTAGCAGATAATAGCAGCACATTAAAAGCAAAGCGCCGTTCCTCGAAATGAAACGCGGCGTCTCTACCTACTACTCTTTAAGTTGGCTCGTGGAGTGTTTGTGCCTGGAGGTAGAGAGGGGCTGTTGAGTTCCCCACCGGTTCCTGACTGCAGTTCTGCAGTGGCTGATGAAACAAACTGCAACCATGTACAAGTGTAGCGTAAGAATGCAGTCAAGTGTGAAAATACAATGAGAGCACCACTGGCTTAAAAACAGAGGTTGTGGGGGAGAAAAGTGCTGTGCTTGTCCTTTTCCATCCATCATCACTAATTGTCTGCCGCTCAAAGTTTGATTCTTTTTCAGCGTGTTTCCCCGTCCTCGAGCAGTGCCTCGGCTTTTCCAGCCTAGAAAAGTGCAAAGGTTCGAGTTTGTGACCAAAACCACGTTTCTGTCCCTCCCAGACAAACACGAGACCAAGCTGAAGGGAGTGATCTACTTCCAGGCTATAGAAGAGGTTTATTACGATCACCTGCGCAGCGCCACAAAGGTAAATCTTTTCATCTCACTCATCGTTCTCTTTTTGTTCTCCCTCGTTCTTTGCATCGTCTTTCACGTCTCCCTGTCTGTCTCTGGTCTCCACCTCCTGTCACACTGAACATAACCAGCACGTGCATCCTCGCTGTCTGCTCGCTGCCTAACCTCAGCCGACCCCGGTGTGTGTGCTGGGAGATGTACCCTGTGCTTCCTAACTAATCCTTCCCTGTGTCGGTCCCAGTGATCCCAGTACGGACCAGTGGACTGGTTCCAAAACAAGCTTCTTCATTCATATTCTTCGTAGAATACATGTGCGCTGTGTTTTTTAAGAACGGATACTTCTGAGCATGCTGAGCGTGTTTCAGGCTTCGCCAGGATCCGATTCCTCTTTTCTTTTTGTTCACAAACTTCTCCGTGGTGTTGGATGCCTGATGGAGCCGTAGGTGTTCTTTCAGGTCCTGTTTCTCTTCCACATGTTGTCATTTTATTTATCTGCGACATAAAGCTGAGCTGCTGCTGTGTGTTTGACGGCCTGTCACAGTACGCCACGCTCTAACTGCGTGGCTCTGATCCACGCTGGAACTTTGATTTTACTTGTCACTTCCGATGTCACGGTACAGAGGGGGAACTTTCACGTCTGCTGCATTTAGTGGCAGCAAAAAGAAGTTTGTGAAAGGGGCTGATGATAAGATCAGATGTATTCACAGGAGAGGGTCGGCTGATCTCCTGAAGACAACAGTGTCAGAAGGAACGTCTGTTTTAGTTAAGAGTATTTAGTATTTTAATAGTAAACTAACTGCATACTAAGTACTGAATGTGTTTATCTTAACCTGCATCTTTTAGTGTCAGAGTGGACCAAAAGGTTCCTGAAGCTGCATCTTTGTTTCATGTGTGCAGAGTTGAAGAGTTTTCATCTGGCAGGAGCACAAACAGCACAATATGTCTGTGTTAGCTGGAGCCTCACTGATCTATCCCTTTGCCCACCTCTCAGTATCAGCATTTATTAAGGCCGAGGGGGGAAATTTTATGTAAAGTAGATACACGGAAAAGCATGTTAAGAATGTTGGAGTTGCCTAGTTTGTCCACCAGAGGGCACTCTAACGTCCCAGTTGACAACACACACGCTTGGAACACCAAGTCGGCGACGCCGAGAAGTCGGGCCGGAGCTGGAACGAGTAAATTTTAAATTAATAACGTAGCAGCTGTTAGGACAAAAACCCAAATCAGGACAATATTGGGTTTTTGTGTTGAGCTGATGTTAGATTGGCCCCAACGTTAGCAAACCGTTTTTTGCCTGTGTAGCATTACAGCCTCAGACCACGGTCCCAGTGCCTCAACATAATGACTGTTTTCATTTAAGCTGTGCAACTACAAGCTGCAAACTGCAGCATGTAGTCGCACTCCACAGTAGTTAATTGTTGGTGATAGCTCGTGGTAAAGAAACCCTAACCATTAGATGAACAGCACACACTTGGTGACAGTGGGGAAGAACAACTCCCTTTTAACAGGAAGGAAACTCCAGTAGAACCAGGTTGGGGGTGGGGGGAGTCATGTGGCCTTTTCCATCTCGCTTCAGCCACGGGGGCTGAAGCGAGATGGAAAAGGCCTCTTTTCTGGCCTTGTACTGTTCTGCTCTGCACCAAAATGATTAGATTTGTAATGATCCATCCATCTACTTTCTGAACCACTGGTCCAGTTGAGGATCGGGGCTGAGTGCTGGGTTTCAGTCATGTGGTTCTCTGTTTGGCTTTTTCTTTTCCACTTTCAGGCAGAGATGAAGTATCCAGCGCTCTGGTAGAGAGCTGCCCACAATAACAACAGACAGTTATTTTGTAGTAAACCTCTGAATCAGTCCTTGGACCTTACAGAAGACACCTGAAGGAGAGCAGTGGTGACACTGCAGTTACAAATCTGATGGTTTGCTCTGTGTTAACTGGACATTTCCCATGTGTCTCTTGTTTTTTGTCCCGCTGCCCTCCAGAGCCCCAACCCCTCTCTGACCTTCTGTGTCAAGACCCACGACCGCCTCTACTACGTGGTGGCCCCGTCGGCCGAGGCCATGAGGATCTGGATGGACGTGATCGTCACAGGAGCGGAGGGCTACACGCAGTTCATGAACTAAGAGCAGCGCCGGGACGAGCCGGTGGCTTTGGCGGGAACGCTCCCATCACAAACTCAGAGGCTCTTCCTGTTTCCTGTCCTCCCACGGCTCGCCTTCTTCTGTTACATTTTGAATCTAACATCTTTGATTTCACTGTGTACTTGTTTCCACCTTCACATTTTCTATGTGATTCTGTTTGGATTTAAAAAGGGAGGACACACACTCACACACAGTCACACACACACTCACGTTTGTATATAAACCAAATGTAAACCTGTCAAAGACGTTATTACAAAGCCTTTCTATATTGCCAAATGGAGATCTTATAGGTAACTGTTTGTCGAACTTTTGTATTATTTGTTCCTTTTATTTCTTTTTTACTTGTAGAGAACGTTGCCAAATCACACGATGCCAATGGTTTTTTTTTCTTTCGTGACTTTGTTAGACACGAATAGTTCAATTGAATCCTGAAATCATTTTTAGAAATATTTGGAGAAAAAAAATCAGATTTTCAATGTATAATCTGAGAAATACTGTAATCCTTGTGTGAGCCGGAGCTGCAGAGGATGTACCAGTGAAACGCAGAGGAGCATGTTTCAGCTTCACACTGAACCAATCAGCATCCACAGCTCCACCCACAGCTCCACCCTGCTCATATCTCCACACACAGGCTTACCAAAGTAACTGGAAGTGACTGTTAGGGAGTCGACTCCTTTGTCAGGAGTTGACTCTGCAGTCGTCACGGCAGTTTGCCCAGTAAAGGGACGGTGTCAGTATTAAAACTGCTCACTGTGCAGTGTTTGGTGTTTCAGTTAATGTAGTACAATACACAGTACTTTCTATCAAAGCTAGCAAGAGCTGGTGAGAGACTAAAACAACTCAGAGACACACACATGTAGCTAATGCCACAAGAGCATTAGCTTAGTATGAAGACTGGAAGCCACTGAGAAACAGTTAGCCTGGCTGTGTGTGTAAAAACCAGTCGTGGTTTTAGTGCATCTCAGTGGTTGTCCCGCTCAGTCTTTCTAGTAAGCTGGTCTTGTCCTTTGCTTCTTGGTTCTGGGTATTTAGCTAAAGCTAGCTAACTTTCATAGCAAATGAGGAAAACTGCTAGCTTAAAAGTCTTGCTCTATAGCTAGCTCAGTCCCTTTATTTCCAGTCTTGTTGATAGACTGAGCTAACGCTCCTTCTATTTAACTCTTAAAGAGGACCCTCTATTTTCATGTTCATGTACACAGTTACACCTGAGCAGTACAGGCGTTACAGCTCATAAACACTGGACGCTGCCCAAATAAAGATGAGGGATGGGTCCCCTTTAAGGTTCATGATCCAGGAGCTCGTCGGTTCGTTGACAGCTTTGAAACTGTACTTTCCCTTTTTACTAGAATGTTTTCCATGTGCTGTTTTTAGGCCGGAGCAACGAGCTCACCTCATCATCAGCTATTCACGATCTCTGCTTTCCATAATTATTAATTACGTAATGAAGAAGCGGTCAGTACATCACATCGCAGCCTCAGAGATCGACCATTACACTGGTCTCACCAAAGCTGCCACGTTCTCAGTGCACTTGTGAATATGTTGAACAGGAATCTCTCACTGTGTCTGTACGATGCTGTCATTTTGCCAGCTGTGGGTGCAAACTGCATCTCTTTGTGTACATACACAAAGTGGTAAATCTTATGTTTGCCAAGTAGCCTTTAGCTAACCTGATATGACTGCTGGGAAGCAGCCATCACCACTGCCAGCCTAAGCAACAGCTACCAGAAGGCACCAACACAGGACCACACAACACTACGGACTAATGCCGTTCTGAACTGTGCCTTGACTCTGTTGTTCTTGTCGATGCCGTGTCTGTGAGCACAGTGCAGCCTCCCTTGGAGGTTCCAGTTAAATGAATGCATTTCCTTTGTGTCTGAGGCTGTGCTTCGCCATGGGGATGTGGCACCGGAGGTCCTGAGCAGTGCAGATCAGCTACGTCACTCTTTTTTACAAGTGTTTTTTTTTTACCTTCTTTTAACCAATTTTGTTTAATTTAAATTCAGTATTTACTTTGACATAGCATCAATTACAACATATTGTAGAGCTTTTCTTACTAAATTGGAGAGAGAATCCCAACAATCCCTCTGTGACCAGCATTTGGTGACTGTAGGGAGGCAGAACTCCCTTTTAACAGGAGATCTCCAGTAGATCCAGGATCAGGGAGGGGCACAGAAAGACTTGATAACAATAAAAAGAATAAAGTATGAAAGCAGCTGTATGCGGATTTAAGGTGGAATTCATCAGTTTAAGTGAAAAAAGCAAGTCGCAGTACTAAAGATAAATGCTGTTGATATGCTGTACTGAAGTACAATTTTGAAGTATTTATCCTCCACTCTCTTCTGTCATATTACACTCTAAGCTAAACATAGAGGCCTAAAGCTTCTTTATGTCGCTCATTTGTTTTCACTGGAAATCAGCACAGTTCCATTTTTATGGATAAGGCTGATTTATCTAATAAATGAATTGTATATACAACTCTGCAAAGGGTCACACTGCATAATGAGTACAGTGTTTCACACTGCAGTATTGCTGCTTTCAATATTTAGTTAATATTGCGTTTATGTTTTGGACCATTGGATCGTTCCATGATGGCTCTTCATTAGGTACTCAAACATTTCCCCTGCGATGGAGCGGTGGGTTGCTTCTTTGGTTCCATTATGATCATTTGTCTTAAACCCCGTTCAGTCTTTTGAAGTTTGTGCTGGGTCACTCGGAGGCTGCCTTCCTCTGTTTCCCGCTGCCTGCGTGAGGATGGATAAACAGATTTTGCACCTTCAGCTCTGATGAAGCGTCTCGTGTTGGGATCAGCAGATTTGTAGGAGCTGCTGTCTGGTTTCATGTGTCGGTTCAGTGATGATAACTAATGGTTGTGGTGCCTGAGATAGTGATATGTTTACTTGTTATAAGACTAGTGAAAAGACCTTAATATATTCTGTCCCTACTGCCCATTTGCCTTTTACTTTCCCTGCACAGCGAGGACGTGCAAACCAAACTATTGAACACTGGCTCGGCTGTTAAATGACGTCTGGAGTCGGTGGTTTATGCATCACTGTCATCTAGTCTGTAAAGAGAATGCCTGAATGAAAACATGCTAATCAAACAGTATTGTATAAAAAGAAGTACAGTTTTTTACTTGTATCATTTTAGAAGTTTTATTGTCAGTTACATTTCAAATGGTATGCTAGTGATGCATCAGTGTACCCTTTCCCTGCACTGGTACAACAGAAACACAAGAACACTCCAGCTCACAGTCATGAGAGCGGACTGGTTTTCTTCATAGAGTCTCACTCACACACACACACACACACACACACACACACTCGGACCATGCTGTTATTGGTACCCTGTATGTCTCGTGTCATTTTCATATATGGATTTGTGTTAGCTCTATTAAACGACTATCACAGATCGGCTGCTTCCCTCGACTTCAGCAGGTTCCAGTGTTGACAGAGAGAGGGGGGAGGGGGTAACTGCTGTATAGACACTAATGCTGACTGATTATGGGCTCGTTACACAGCCATCATAATGGCAGACCTAAACTTCAATCTAAAAATACACAAAATAGATTCACTCTTAATAATACAAGGCTAAAAAGTCGCTTTGTTTATTTGAATGGAAGCAATGGAGGAAAAACCAACTGTCCCAGCACAGGTTTGCAGGAAAACACCTCTACAGCTCATTGATGCCGTCACCTGCAGAGAAAACACAGTTATTTACATGGAAACCATCAAATGAACTGTGGATCATTTCAAGCAGAACCTGCATACTGGCGCAGGTCCACCTTTAGACAAGTGTTGGCTTGTTTATATGTTCATATTTGTAATACACCCCCCAGATTTACAGACTGTACATGGAAGATGGAAGGCATAGAAACTACGATATCCGTGGGTCAGAGCCCCTCAGCTGTTGTGATTCGGTGCTGTTTAAATAAAGCTGAACCGAATGAGTGCGTGAGCCCTACATCAGACACTATGAAACATAAACGTGCCGTAAGACGCAGTGAATGAAGGATGGAGTGTTACGTACTCTCTGCACAGGAGGACGTGTAGTCAGTGACCGCCTCGTCACCTGAAAGGTGAGCAAAAACATCTCAGCACTGAACAGAACGATGACAACACGAAAGAAAGGAGCACGACTGCTTACTGGTCTGGTAGTAATCGTAGACTTTAACCACGGCTGGTTTCAGGTTCCTGACACGCTGATCCTCTTCGAGTGTCACACTGTAGATCTGCAGGTCATCCTTCCTCAGCTGCAGACACGACATATGGTTCTAACAGCAAATCAAAGACCTTCCACAAAAGTTAACACTGAAACCTTTAAAGTAATAATGACAGTTATGATTCAGGGGCAGCACCCAAATTCAGTGAAAATGATCTGAAAACATTTTGGTAATAATGATGTTAGAGAAAGAGCTGCTGATGGTCACCGTGCGGTGTACTGGTCATCACATCAACATACAACCAACTCCCGCTATCAACATCATTTAACCAGCATGTCACACACTGACGCTGCACTTCGTCTTCGTGATGGTTTTCTCGTGCTGGCACATCTGTGCCGATTACAAGGCAGGCCTGCCCTAAAGCTGCGGTGGTGAGTGTAAATGACACAACACCGTGTTGTATACAATAACTGCAGGGACGCATGAACCAGCAAAGTGTAAAAGAAGCAGCAGAGTTTTATACAGACTTCTCTAAGCAGCCAGGGGAGTCGCCCCCTGCTGGTCATTAGAAAGACATCATCCAGCTTTTACACAAACAGAGCTGCAGTGCTTCCTACCCCATCTAAGTAGATGTTGATGAATCCTTCTTCCACATCCACGCGCTTCACTGAGCGGTCCTTCTGCAGCTACACAGCACATCACAACAGTTAGTCTCTGGGACAAACACCACGTGGCAGGACCGGCAGAGCTCAGCGCCTGCAGCAGGACTACTGACCAGAGTGAGGGAGCTTTTATCCAGGACGTATCCAGACAGCAGCTTGATGTTGACGATGACCATGTTGGTCTCCTCTCTCCTCCCCTGGTACCTGCAACAGTCACACAGTACAGTGAGGTTTAGGTTCAGGTACACTGGCACAGAGATCAGCTCAAACATTCAAGTGACAGCATGTGACTTGGGTCATTATACCCGAGACATGCTGGCAAATGCAAACACACAGGCGGAGTACCTGACGTGGACAAAAAGGATGAGCTGTGGCCTGCTGATGTTACATTTAGCCATGGTGTTCGCAGAGATGTTGAAGGCAGAGAAGTCTGCAGGAGGGGGGATGTTGTAAAACATGGAGATCTGCAGAGACACGGCAAAGTCAGGCAATGGTGTGAACATGCAGAGTGGCACAGCAGCACTAGCAGCTCAGTCATTCATACGCGGCACTCCAAAGGACGTTTTTACCAATCAGACCTCTTTAAATCTCACTGACAGTCTGATGGCAGCCTGATGTTTACTTTCATCCTGGTCTCCATCTGCTGCACCAACCGCTGGTGGAGGCTTCTTTGCTAAGGATCGCGCTCAGCTCTCGCGTCATCCACAACTAGTCGCTACAGTCCTTTTCGAACTCGCTCTGTACTATAAACATTGTTATTTCCCATCTAGCGATCACCTTATTGTGTTTTCTCCAATTTTAGCTCAGTGGACATGAACCAGTTCACACTGAGCTCCTCCTGTTTTACGTTTGGTATCGTTGAATTTGTACGACTACATGTTTCAGCTGTAACACCTACAAACAAACACCTGCTGCGTTTACATCAACTCCATGACTGTAGTTTATCTTATGAACTGTTGTAACCAGGAAAACAGAGCATATGGAGTCCAGACTGCAGCCTGAGTCCAGGTCAACAGGAACGGCTGGAGTCATTGGTTTGCTGTTAGAAGGCTGTGCCCACACCATAAACAGTCTGTTTAGCTGTAAGCTGTCACAATGGTTCCAGCCAGTCCCTACTAGAAAACCACATACTTGTGTACTTCAGTCTTGCATTCATGCTGCGGTGATTGGTCGGTACCTGCGTCAGTACACAGTTCTGCCCCTCGGCTCTGATCGTGTACTCTCCTGGGACCTCGCCCAGCTTCTCCTCCTGGTACAGCAGCCTGTTGTCCTGATTCACGGTGAACTCTTTGTTTAGGCCTCCCAAAGAAGTCAGTGTCACTGTAGTGCCGACCTCTGCGCTGTAGGTGGCAGCACCATACTTAGCCAGCGCTTGAAGGGCCACTACCGTGTCCTGAGGAGCACAAACGGGTTAGAAATGTTTGTTAGGACTGGTTCACAGTTCACACTCCTTTAACTTGAAAGGTGTGAGCGGTCCACCTGACCTGTGTGGAAGAGAAACCGCCAAAGGGGTTCTGCTGCTGAGTGAGCCAGCGAACAATACCAGAAGAGTAGTCCAAATCAAAGCCTGGGACGGAGGGACCGGACAGCAGAGCCAGCAGCACGTAAGAGGTCATCTCCACCTCCAGAGAGTCCAGGCCTTTCCCAGAAGCCCCTGCTCTCTTCCAGTGGCGGGTGCCTCCTGCCAGCCAGGACCAAACAAAGTACATGTCTGTATCCAAATGTTCACACATCACGGGGCTGACACACAAACAGACGACCACGACTCACAGTCGCACTCAGCACCAACAAACCCCGCTGTGCATTTTGTTCGGATGGGACATTTTTAAAGACTGATCAGAAGTAATGGTGAATCTAAGCGCTTGGAGGAACCTGTTAAGGTGGCTCGTGTGCCATCATGGTCCTTTTAAAAACGAGTTCACCAACGTTCGTCACGCTTTCTACAAGTTCCTGCTTCTATTTAAGACTTTCCTGTTTTCCTTTGGTTGCATCTTTCATCGTTATGCAGATGACACCTAAACTTATCTAGAAATCCCAGTCACACTATGTCTAAAGTAACAGAGCCGCTCTCTGTGGGCAAACCCGGTGACGTCTTATCAACATTCCCCCAAAGTCACCAAAGTCATGTTTCACCTGTGGACCCAATACTTATTTCACCCAGTACAAGCAATTTAACTTGTAGCTTTGAAGTCACGTGTTTTTTTCTGGATATTTGGTTGAGGTTCTCTCTCCATTAAAATTAAATTATCAGGAAAAAAATAAGACAGACGTTTAAAAATTGAAGACTTCTTTGTAAGTGAGGAAACTTACAAACTCAGCAGGGGATCAAATATTGATGTCCAGTTTGAGACCGACCTGTGGTCAGGTGAGACGACGATGACACTGCTTCCCCTCTTTGTGTTTGAATCAGTTCAGCCAAAAAGAAACTTTTACTAAAGCAATGCCTCCACCAGGATGGATGCTGACTTACTCACATAAGGCTTCTTCACACTGAGGAACACAGTTTATTAGTTCAACGCTGGCGTTGTGTCATCAGCTTGGATCACTGGATGCCAGTCTTACCCTGTGTGTCGGACTTCTCGTGAAGAAGGGTGATGAGTCTGCTCCTCATCTCCTCGTCTCCAGCCAGAGTGAAGGTGTAGGACAGCAGGGCGGCGGTGTACACGTTATCAAGCTGGCCGGCCACTGCAGCCTTCAGACAGCTCAGGCTGTTCTGTACCACGGGGTCCTGCCACAGAGCAGACACCGGCACAGTATGGGACAGAGGGCACGTTTGTTCAGTCAAGACTTTCATTTCCAGTTCACATCATTCATATATGCATATATGCTCTGCCCTTCCATTCAGCATAAGGCACAGAGAGAGGCATGAAATCATCAAAGTAGAAACAGGATGAAGAGGAGGTGGTGCTGTCAAAATGGGGTAGACAAAGCAGCTTCTAAAGTGTCATTTGAGATTTAACATGTATATAAGATGAACCAATGATCTCATGGAAATGGGCCTGAACTAACGCTAGCACCTTAAATATGCTTAAAGCTACAATGGTCGACAGAAATGCATCTGACCAAGCAGTACTAACTGATTAGTACTGCTGAAAGAACATCGTGTTATTGGGAGTATGAGGTACTGTAAATGTGGTACAGGCCCAGCGGAGAGTGAAGTGAGACTTACTGTAACATTGGTGTCGAGCTCCAGCATGGCAGCGGTGATGTAGGCGGTTAGGGACACGTCGTCACTCACTCCGCCCTGGAGGAAACGTCACAACACTGTACTGCGCACAATGTGTGTAACCTACTGTTCAAACCACAGTCTAAACTTTTTGTGTAGCCAGAGTCAAAGCCCCGGATGGAGCTACGTTCCTACTGCCAGCTGTGTAGAGACACTGACACCAGGGCCACATCCTCCCATGGTGTTACATTAGAGCAGTGCTTCTCAATTATTTTCTGTTATGGCCCCCCTAGGAAGAGAAAAGCATCCCCCCCCCCCACACACACACGCACACAACTATAAATAGTATAATTTGTCTATAAAATTATAAGTACACCTCTGTTTAAAACTTTATCCTATGTTACCTTATATGATGCTAACAGTGCTCGCTCATTTACTGAGTAGCATTCACAAAACGGGATGATTGTTGGCAATATTCAGAACGTTTTTACTGAAAAAACTCAAGCGGCTTATCAGCGTGATTGGGGTGGGTGTAGGTCACACACACCCCCCCTAGCACCAGACCACGCCCATTTTGGGCTTTTATCTAAAGCTGAACATTTAAAGCACCAGAAGCTCCATGTACAGACTGGCAGTGATTGTTACCTTCATGCCGTTGTGGAAGAGCTTTCCCACTGATCGAAAGCAGCCATCAGGCCGCTGGAGTTCAGACAGCCACCTCCAGGCCTCTTTAATGTGCTCAGGCTGCACATAGATGTATGGCTGTGCACCACCAAAGGACTTCATCACGAACGAGGTCAGCCTGGAAAGTCACACACACACACACACACACACAGATGTTAGAAAACCAGTCTAATCATGGACCCGTAGTAGTAATCTCCACACAAACCCAGTTTCAGGACATTTACATAACAGCACCACGGGACTCTCAGCTCCGTCTACAGCAGGCGCCCCTCTGAGACACGCAGCCCAGCAGAGCGAAAGCAGCCGGGGGCCACTCTGTCACGGACCCCGTTGTTCATATAGCAGAATTAATCTGGTACTTTATGGAGCCCAAACACGTAAAGGCTAATTGTGCAAGTACGCTGACCACTAGACAACTGTGCAAGTAAACCAGTCTTAAACCTCGATATACAGATTACTGACTTTCTTGCACGAACGGCACATGGAGCCCACAGGGGCTGTGTTGGTGTCAAGTTAACACTTATTCTCCGTTTACTTTTGCTCCTTTAGCTGCAGCTCCTTAAAACAATGCCTGGTCCTTTAGCCATCTACGCTCTAGCTGCCAACACACACACGGCACATAAAGGCAGCAGTCCCTGTAAACCTGCAGCTGTTTAGAAAGTATACAGTGCATCCAGAAAGCTTTGGCAGCACTTCATTGGTTCATCCTTCTGTTACGTTACAGTCTTATTCCAAAAATGGATTCAGTCTTTTAACCAAACAATGTTAAACATAATATCCATGATGACAAATTGATATTACATATTTTTAAACATGAACAACAAAAGTATAACACATACATAAATACGGAGAGCTTTTGGCTTGGTTGGAGTCCACCTGTGGTAACCTCAGCCGATTGGAAAGGCCCAGGCCGGTCTATGTAAGGTCCCATAGTGGACGGTACGTGTCGGAGCACAAACCAAACCATCCAGTCTGAGAAATTATCTGCAGACCTCAGAGAGGCTACAGAAAAATGTCTGTAGCACTGAAGGTTGCAGTGAGCACAGTGACCTCAACCATCGGCACATGGAAGAAGCTTGGAACCACCAGGAGCTGGCTGCACGGCCTACTGAGCAGTCAGGGTAGAAGGTGGTCACACCGACAGAGCTCCACTGTTGCTCTGTGGAGAGGAGAAGCTTCCAGAAGGACAACCAGGTGTTGGCCAACCAGGTGTAGGCCAACCAGGTGTATACTGCAGAGTGGCAGACAGAACCAGCCAGCCTGGGGTTTGTCAAAAGGCAGCTAAATCCTCTGGTCTGATAAAACAAAGACTGAACACTTGGTCCTAAATGCCAAACGTCATGACTGGAGGAAACCAAGCCCCGCTCATTAGCTGGCCAATGACGTCCCTACTGGGATGTTTTTCAGGAGCTGGGAGAAGAGTCAGGCTGGAGGCAAAGAGGAAAGCATCAATGTGCAGAGACAGGCTTGATGATAACCTGCTCCAGAGTGCTCATGACCCTGAGCACACAGTGCAGAAAACAAAGGGACCACTCTGTGAATGTTCCTGAGGGGCCCAGCCTTGAACCCGATTCATCATCTCTGCAGAGATCTGACTGTGCTCCCACACTCCCCATCCACCACGCTGGTCCTGGCTCTGCAAAGCAGAACGGGAGGCACTGCCATTCATCCTGCTCATCACGACCACACAACTTACAGCTGACCGTGCTCGTGCTGCAGGAAAGTTAAACCAGCACGTTAGACGTAGAGGATGTTGGTACATACGTGGTGTCTGTGAACGCAGCATGAACGTTCACCCCTCCCTCAGCTGTAATCACAGGTTGGTTATGAGGAACAGCTGTGGTCCACTCTTGAGCTCGTTCCTGTTCAAGCTGGTGAGCATCACAGGCTGTTGTTAAGTATTGAAGACTCGTTTCCCTGGTAACTGCTTAAACTGTATAACTGTAGGACGCTCAGCGGTTATCTACAGTTTGGTGTGTAGTGGTTGTTCATGGACTGCATCGACTGGGTCCTTGTTTGATGGTATTTCAGCCTCCAGTTTGTTATATTTGTTCGTGCTTTAAAAGGATTTGCATTTTTGAGTGAGTGTGTTTGTTCTGGTTTCCACAGTGTATATACACTGTGTGCACAATTATTAGGCAAGTTGTATTTTTGAGGATTAATCTCATTATGGATCAAGGACAGAGCTCTGGGTCAATCCAAGATGTTAATGAACATAAACCTGAATGTAAAAGTGAGGTTTTGTCTTTAAGAGAATAAATTTATTTATGTGCAGAATTATTAGGGAAAAAAAAAACATTTTCCCATCTCACTAGTTTATTTGCAAATGTTAAAGTCAGAATAATAAAACAACTCAAAATGTACATATAAACATTTCTGACATATCAGAATAAAACTCAGTGACCGATGTAGCCGCCCTTCCTTTCAATAACCATCCATTCATGAGTCTGTCAGTGTCTGGATCTGATCAGGATCAACTTTGTTGTGCCGAGGCAGCCACAGCCTCCGACATTGTTCAGAGAGGTGGACTGTTTCCCTATACTGGAAATCTCCCGTTTAAGCCACGCCCACAAGTTCTCAATAGGGTTTAGGTCAGGGGAGGAAGGGGCTGTGTCATTATCTTCTTAAAGTGGTTTTTCCTGAACCACTGCTTGAAGAAAGTGTCTTCTACAAACTGGCTGTAGGTTTTGGAGTTGGTTTTTAGGCCATCTTCAACCTGAAAAGGTCCAACCAGCTCATCTTTAATAATCCCAGCCCATACCAGTACCCCACCTCCACCTG
>VUQR01003728.1:5448-26835 GCA_015108515.1 Hemichromis elongatus
TGAAAAAACCTTTTTAGAAGACTTGGCAGTGCCTATTCTTAAGAACAAATTAATATTCAGAGAACTAACAGGATACTAAACCAGGTAGTTTTTATTGAATTCTAGGGGTTTATACTTTATTTAATTTCTATTGGTGAGATCTCACCATACCACAAGATATATTACATCAATGGTAAACAAGTGTTATACATAATACATTATCATCTAAAAATATATTGTTCAGTCAGTACTGAGTTGGTAATGTTCTTGAATCACGTGACGCAGTGACTATTAAAATCATGTAGAAGTACAGCAAAAACCTTTTATGACCTCTACTACCTTAAAACCTGTACAAATAACAGCACAGCGTCTTTGCTTCTAACATTCATAACAAGGAAGAATTTAGTTT
This sequence comes from Hemichromis elongatus, assembly GCA_015108515.1. Taxonomy (NCBI): domain Eukaryota; kingdom Metazoa; phylum Chordata; class Actinopteri; order Cichliformes; family Cichlidae; genus Hemichromis; species Hemichromis elongatus. Next base: position 5,837 of record VUQR01003728.1, read on the forward strand.
TCAGATGCTGTCGACAGACTTTAAATTTTCAAACAAGCATCAAAACAACAGCAACACAGTGACAAGTCGTGATTAAAACCATTGCAGACTGCACCGGTGTTTAAGTATGACCTCTCAAGTACAGACACAGCTGTTTTGTAGAGGAGAGTAGGAGTAAGACAAGAGAACCCTTCTTGACCTGCCAGGAGAAAATCGAGCACTGGTCCAAACTTTGATTATCCATCATTTTATAGAAGGTATAACAACTTCCCTACACCCACTTATGCACTGAGAGGACAACTGGATCTAATTAGGAACAGATTTTGACAAGTACAACAACTGTTAGTCAATGAAATGGAAAGTTACAGAACAATGTCTCTTGTTATCTAAGCCCACACAAGCTTTATTTGGGATAGTTTGCCATACAGTCATAGTCGTTACCCTAGGGAAGAGAAAAAAAAAACATGTCTGTACCTGGTTATTTACTGAATATCATCATATATTTTACATAATATAGATGGAGATTTTACATTGTGACTCTAGAGAGACTGCTACATATTAAAAGGTTTCAGGAGGAACAACAATGCTAGAAAGCAATGTTTTTCTCACAGTTTTGGCTCACTTCCACTAAACTGGACTTCAAGTGAAACGGTGTATATGAGTTAATGTTCTGACTTTCAGAAGGTGTTCACATGCACTGAATGTAAACAGTACAGGAGTCAAAGGGATTTTTTTTTTTTACGCTTGAGGTGTGTGTTTATAAAAAGGGCAGTGATTTGTACATGGCTCACTGAATATGGACGCCCTTAAAGTGAACCTAAAAGGTGACATAATTGGCTCATCTGTGACATTCTGAATCACTCTCAATAGTGATGAACTATTTTTAAAACGCACATGGCTGCCAACTTGTCCCACTGATGTCCACTGGGTAGCAACAGGGTTAGGATTGAGTTGAAGTGAAATGGCCATGGAAATGTTTTATTTAATCTCTTATTAGCATGAGTTTTGCCCAAACACCAAAGAGGCAAACAGGCAAATGCAATTGTCACATTTTTCTTTCTTTCTTTATTGTTTTGATTGCAAACCATATCTGACTTCATTTTAATCACAAACTGTTGCTCCTGTGGTGTTTTTCATTTAATTATCAGAAGTTTACTCTTGATTAGCAATTTGCAACGACAGACACAAACACATACGTAACATTCTCGGAAACAACAAATACTTCATGCAGACCAACATTTAGAGCTCGCACTAAGTGAAGCGTAGCTTTTTACAAAGAGGGAAGCAAGTCGGTATAGAAAATGATTTCCAGTTGTATTTATTTGACTCGATGTGTCACAACAGTCCACATTACTGTCACTGTAAACAAAGGAGACTGGAGGGGCAGTGGACTCAATGAATATGCACTCCTGACACTGCTTGTTTCACATAAATCAAAAGAAATCAATGCCAGATTGAGGATTGTGGCCTCTGTTGTGCAAATGAAGCCTGGCTCCTGAGTAAGATAATAAATCCCTGCCACATTATTTCAGCTTTTGAAGAATGGGGCAACATGATGGAGGGTGGCTGCACGTGGCAGCAGTGGGAATATATCTAACTGCACATAAAACACGAGAAAGGGCTTTGATACGCTGGAGCAACACTTCACTTGATATATATCAGGAATCAAATTTCACTGCCCAATTAATTTTTATAATTCATTATTATTATTAATACTTTTTATTTAAAAGTGCCTTTCAAGACACGACACCCAAGGACACTTAACAATAGAATAAAACACATAGCAAAACAATGAAAAAACAATGAAAAAAAGGGGAATTCAGCATTAATGGGAATTTATAATTTTCCCATAATTTTCCTTCCATTGACTTTGATAGACCAAACTGCTCCATCATGTCTTTGATGTTGCTGGATTATGTATGAACCACCAGGATTGCCTGAGTTCCAGACAGGACTGCATGGGGTTTGCCATCAAAATTCAAGCAGGTTTTAGACTCTGACAAATATGGGATCAGTGTCAAAAGTGAGTTATGCCAAAGGGCTGGATTGATGCAGAGGGGGGAAATGACTTGACTCTCCTGGCCCCTGTATATCTTTGTACCCTGGGCCCAGGAGCAAGTGATGGCAAGAATACAAAAAAAGAAAACTCTGCTCTAGTACATGCCAACAACCACCTCAGCATCTATTTCACCGTGTGGCCCTCTGCACCTCTTGATTGCTACCCAAGACCATTAGATCACCTTAGCTCCATCCTGTTCCACTGCACAGCGTGTCCTCTCAGTCACCCACCAATGTTCTTGGCCAAGGGAAAGTAATGAATCAGAACCTCATTCCATTTTCATTTGCAAGATCAAGACTACTTTCTTAGGTTTAAATTTCACGGCAGATATGAGGTCGAGGCCTTAAACGTCACAGTTCCACTGTGATTCCATTCATACAAAATACTGAAAATGTGTCCTGTTTGCATGTGTGAGTGTGCTTATGTGGAAGTATTGCTGCCCTGATTGTGTTATATACTGTCAAATAAGTACAGGTTGTGTATTTGTTGTGTTCGGTTTTACAGAATAAAGCTGCATGCCAATCTTGTGATGCTTTTCAACTCCCAAAGTGGAAATCGTCAGACCTATTGTGATTTAACTTAATAGGAAAATCCTGTTCCACATGGTGTTTACATTATAGTGCCAACCCCCTGTATACAATTAGCTAATCTCCATGAATATATTCAAATATCTAGCTTTGGAGTAAACATCGTCTACATCCGGTCCTCAGTAAGTCAGATCTGGCACATTGTTTGCAGACTGAATTAGTATGCAGAGTTAACATATCTGAGTTTTGTTGTTCACTCAAAGCCCCCACCGCTGTTATCAGCAGTCACTCAATGGCTCTGCTGCTGACAAATTCCGAGAACTGTGAAATCACTGAAAGTTCACAACAGAAGCAGCTGCCATGTTTATTTCATTGTGTTTCTTCACTCCACCCATCCCTACCCATCATACATCTATGCTGAAATGTTTGCCTCAAAGGCATAACCGTTGAAAAGTCTCCCGTTTCTGCTGCCTCTCACTTCAATTTGGGCACTTAGCATTCAGCGGAAAGTTAGAAAAGAGGGGATTGTTATACCTGGCACAAATATTGACAAGTGCTATTGTAGTGCTATAAGCCTCATGATTTGAATACACATGGGAGGATATACTGTATTACACACTGAACACAAATGCACAAGTGTCAAAATGAATTCATTTCAAGGAGAGGGTGATTTTAAAGTACAGTTTGTTTGCTTGATACAAATTTCAAACTGGTTAAAAGCAAGAAGACTTTCGACTACAACCTTCGCTGATGTTGTTTTGAAGCAGTATGTAACTGCATTGACACTGTGGCATTTTAAGCCCATTATGTACATTAACTTTAGCTAATGCGTAGGTGTTATCATTATCGTTTGAAATGTAAAGCTGAAACTTCACTATCACATTTTTTGTCCTTAATAGCGCTTCACGCACAGTCTTATGGATGGTTTAATGGGATTTTAAAATAAAGGCCTCATGGCATTGTCGAAATCTTCTTGCTATGTCATGATGTTATGAATTCCAAAAAGCCTTTTCCTATCATTTTCATTTGCTGTTCTCCCACTCTCCTCTCCTGCCTTGACATCCACCCCCAAATCATCTCCTTCCACCACACAATCTGTCACCCCTTTTCCTTTTCCCTGCCTCCTCCTCCTCTCTAGTTCCTAATGGGTCCAAATAGAGAGTGACAAGTCTTCCTGTTCCTCTACAAAATTCATGATTAATGTTTCATTAATCATGGATTTAAAAAAAAACCCAAAACATTGAGTTCCCTGGGGCTTTCTTCTATACAAAAATAAATTAATAAATTAGCCAAGTGCACACAACCACGGAGAGACATTGCTTTTTCCTTGCCATCCTTTCTTATCGCTCATATAATGGTCATTGTTTATGGCACCGCTGCACTCAAAGGTGCTTTCAGGAGAAGACTATAAAGTGAGCCAGTGCTCTACAGTTTTATGAGTTGCCTAAATGTTGTATCTTGTCTTGTCAAGGACAAGAGACTTTACACCTTTGAATACTTATTTTTTATTTGAACTGTTTAGAAAATATTATGTGCTATACCAATATTACATGTCAAGATTGGAATATGTGAGACTGAAAAAGTATGGTGCGTTAATGCTGCAGCAGTATTATAGGATCTGTTGATGTGTTATCTGTTGAGGTTTATGATGTGTTAGTGTGAAACTATATAACTACAATGGAGTTTCCTAAAACACTGAAAAAACACAGGAGAAAAGAAAAGAACATTTATTTAAAATTAGTTCTTAATATGCTTAATGCTGAGGGGTAATTTGGGGGGTTTGCTATGGAAATTGTGATGATGTGCAGCAAATTACTGAAACATATGCAAACATAGATGGGAATATCACATAGAAGTAAAAAAAAAAAATAGGTTGTACAATTCTAATCAACTGGAAAGTCAGTATTTGGTATCGACACTGCCATTCTTCAACACAGGCTGAGCTCTCTCTTTAATTAGTCTTCAGGTCCTGGAGGATATTCAAAACTCTTCTTTGGATGTTGGCTTCCCTTTATTCTGGCTTTCAAGATGATCCCAAACAGATATAATAATGTTGAGGTGTGTACTCAATCCATGGCTAATGACATGATAGTGTTCCATTGTGTACTCCTCTTTCCAAGTATGGTTTTACTAAACTGGTAGCAGTGCTGTGTGTAACACATTACAAGGTAGCACATTACTGTACATTACTGTAATCACATTACATTTTTCAGCAATGCAACAATGGAACGTGTTACTTAACTAAATTCAGCGATTGCAGTTTACAGTATAGTGCTTTACAGTTATTTGCGTTACACAGGTTCTTTAAGTTATCTGCACGCAGGACGGATGAGAACAATACTTTCATTTTTATTGCACAAAAGGACAAAGGAACAATAACGAATTACAGACAGCATTCAGGACGGAAACGGATTGTATTGCTATCACAACTTTTGCTCTTTGCAAGCATATGCACAGTCAACTAGCCGAGATCCGAAAGTGATGTTAAAACTGTGTGCATTCAAACTCCAGCACAGCTGCCAGACCCTGAACTTCAACAGCAAACAAAGGTCGCAAAAGGAATGATAAGCTATCAACCTTTTTACAGTGGAATCACAGTAGCGATTGCTCAGTGTTAATTGTGTTAATTGTTTAAATAATTTATTTGTTGTTGGTTTTATGTTCATACATAAGCATTTGTGTTGTTGTCTTGAACTTATTTAATTTAATTATTTGACAGTGCATTTCATTAAGTAATCTTCAGGTAGTCAGTTTCTATAAAAGCAATATGTAATGCTTCCATTCCATCCACATCCCTAGCAGATGCTGGGGTCTAATTCTGGTGTAATTCCCCCCCCGATTTCCCGTCCTTAAGAATTGCTTCATGACAGTCAACCTTCATTTAAGACAATTTCTTAGGAGGTTTTTGCAAACAGATTAATCAACTGAAAGGGCAGATGCACCTCTCAGGTCCTGTGTCAGGTCTTTGCTGGATTTTTTTCCTGTTTCTTAAGGATATGACGTTCAGGTACTGTTCACCTGTGGTAGATAGACAAATTATGTCTCTTCACGACATGCTGCTAGTAACAAAGTGTCTGAAGATACTATTTCAAATAGTTTTTGGGGGCTCATGCGCTCAGGAGTTTGTTGGAAGTTTTCTTATGGATGATTCATAGGTCAGCGTTAAGTGTCTTCAACCAGAAAAAACATTCCTCCTCAGGTAGAAGAAACTGGACTAAAAATGAAAGAAGATGAAAAAGCAGCAAATATTCGAAGAAAAAATTTGAAAAACATTCAGAAGGTCTTGAGCACTATTACTTTGTTTGTTTGTTTGTTTGTGTTAAATTTAATTTGATTATGTAAGCAATATACAGAAGATCATTTAGCAAAGAAAAGAAAAAAAATGCAACACAGAAGAAGCATTTCCATATTGATTCACCTGTTCTGTGCCAGTTGCATACTGAACAGGAGTGGGAAGAAGCGCACACTTATTTATTCCCACCTCTTCGCCATAAGTTATCAGTTAATATTTAGTCAGCTTCTTTACTGATATAAACTGCAGTAATAATAACATGTTTCTAGCTATATGTGCAACATAAAGTACAGATCATATCATTATGTTTTTGTGACTTATTACCTTCCTTCAAAAACAAACATGCCTTAGATATGACCTGGTACTTCATTATATATTTTGCTCTGAACAGAATTTGTGTCGTTTGGAATTCCATTAGATCTACAAATTGTAGTGTTTCAGACTGCAAGAGTAGTAAGTTTGTATGATCCCTATAACCCACACTGTGTTTGGTGCAAACTGATTTTTTTTTTTGAAGAATAAAAAATGAATGTTATGTGCTTTTATAGTTCTTACCCCAGACCTGCACAGCTTAAGTAAGGTGAAACCAGCGAACAGTAGAGAATATGGAGTGATGTACAGTCTAATACCTGATTTGCCTTTAATATTGCACTGCTTCTTAATACTCTAGAATGAATCTATCTTGTATGTGCTCTGCAGTTAGACTCTCATCTATTACTACACCCAGGGAATCTATTTTCATTGTTCATTCTTTATATCATTAAATATCAACACCATTTATGTTAATATTTATATTTGTACTTCAATTTTATTATTTCATTAGTCATCTCATTCAATAAATGCTGCAGATCATCACAAGAGCAGAAAATGTTTATTGCTGTCAGCAAATAGTACAGTTTCTAATACTTTGGACACTTTACAAATGTCATAAGTTAAATAATTTAGGGCCTAAAAATGACTCCTGCATGGGGTACACCACAAGCAATGACCATACATAAGTAGCAACAACCATTTCACAAACTGCTTTCTGTCTCTTATATAACTCCGTACCCAATTTAAAACTACTTTCCTGACACCATAATTTCACAGTTTTCATATTAATATATTAAAATCTGTTGTGTTGAATGCCTGTATTTAGTCTGTGAATAACCTAGCCACATATTGTCTTCTGCCTATAGGATTTGTGATGTATTCTATTGAATGAAATAGTGCCAGGGATCTTAATCTGCTTGAGCTGAACCCGTACTGACTCTTGTTGAGTAGTTTATGTTTATATATTTCAGTTGGTTGTTAAACAGTTTTTCAAGATTTTTTCTTAAACTGAGGTAGTAAAAAAACAGGCCTGTAGTTTGTGAAATTGTGCCTGTTGTCACATTTGTATAGAGATATAGCTAAGTTTGAAATGATAAATTACAGATGTATTTGAAATACCTCAATGTTTTTTAGCCACCATCATATCATGATCATTACAATACAAGCATTTCTTATTTTTAAATTTTTTAAACAATTTCATTAAGGATAAGGATTTTCAATAAGGATTTCTGGCTATTGAGGTATTCGTATTTTCTTCTGCTCTGCCCGGATCAGTGATTATTTTTGCTAAATCTGGTCCAGCAGTTACAAAGAATTTATTAAGCCTTTTTTCCTCATGGTGACTGTCAGTGAAATACTTGGCATAGCTGTTTAGTCTAGCCCCACGTTTTATTTTTAACACTGTTCAGTCTTTCCCATATTCACTATATCTTATTTCTATTAATATCTAATAGTTTCCCAGAGCCACTTCAAAAGTTACATGAAAGTCTGGCTCCATGGAAGGAACAAGTATAGAGAAATGATGGCTACTTTGCAAAGTACTTTGTTTTTAATAGTAACACTGACACAGAAGAAAGACACACTTGCTAATCAGCCTCTATTTATACTATACCACTGCAAATGAAATCATCAAACGAAACAGCACTGTGTCATGTCACTAAAAAGGTTTGTGATCATCTGAACACAAACTTTAGGCATGTATTATAGATTGTGTCATCTAAGTAACACATACCTCAAGAACTGAAGACACCATCCATAAGTGATGATCGTAATTCCAGTTCGGCTATTTGAAGCCAGCGACCTGTGGCCTGATCTTGAGAATTATTGGTCCTATTGGAGTTTGCCAGTTCGGTAATTAACTGTGCAGAACAGGGTGACTTTAAAGGTTGGCCTCAAAATGTATCCACTGAATTTGATTGATGTATAACTCCCTGAAAGTCCTTGCAGTTTTTTCTGCTTGTATATTAAAAAAAAAAAAAGTTAAAGAAGTAATAAAACCTTGTTCTGTCTGTTATTAGCTCAACACCATGACTTCATATCTGCTCTTTATTTCCTCCTGTCTGTACATGCAACTGACAAGATGAGTTTGGACGAACTGTGTGTAGCACTGAGAATTTGATTTACTGAGGAATCACTGACTTTTCTAATATTGCTATGGCTTTTTATTTGTGGTGCATCAAATTGAATTGTTAAAAAATAGAAAAAAATCTAAATATTTACATTAGGCTGCAATGAACACAATTTCTTTGTGTTATGTTAGACTTTATGGCATGCTCCTAACAAATCCTGAGCAGTAACTCTATGGGAGCGCCATTGTTGATGCTTGCTTAGAAGGGGATATTCACTATGAGGATAATCATTGCCCTGCTTCCATTTTAATTTTACCGAGCTTTCTTTCAGATTACTGCTAATATCCAAGGGGTCAGTCTTGTTAGAATTTGAAGCTATTGATCAAGACCACCTTATCTGCTGGGTTGCATGCGTTTCCCTTCATTTTTATTGCTCCTGCTTCTGCCTTGTGATCACAAAGCCTGTAATGAGAAAATCTTATATTAGTTACTGCAGGCAGATTCAGCAGGTGCTGGTACTGCAATAAAGGCAGCCATAAGATGAGAGTGTTTCCATACATGCACTATGATACCACATAATATTGATATATATATATTTTTTTACTTGACTTTTCTCCCTTTTGGCATTGTTTATTTGCTAAAGATGATTGCAAATATTGGCTGATTGTTGAAGAATTTGCTCCTGTTGTGAGATAGGTGCCATAAACATCCATCCATCCATTTTCTTCTGCTTATCCGGGGCCCGGTTGTGGAGGCTGCAGTCTAAGCAAAGAAGCCCAGACCTCCCTCCTCCCAGTCGCCTCCTCTAGCATGTCCAGGGGAACACTAACATGTTCCCAGAGTAGCCGAGAGTATAATCTCTCAAGCGTGTCCTGGTTCTACCCTAGGGCCTCCTCCCAGTCGGACATGCCCGGAACACCTCACTCAGGAGGCACCAAGGAGGCATCCTAGTCAGATGCCTGAACCATTTCTGGCTCCTTTCGATGTGGAGGAGCAGGGGCTCTACTCTCATCCCCTTTTGAATGGCTGAGCTCCTCACCCACCTCTAAGGCACAGCCCAGCCACCCTTTAGAGAAAGCTCTGCTATCTCATTCTTTCGTTACTACCCAGAGCTCATGAGCGATGGTGAGGGTAGGGATGTAGATCGAGCGGTAAATTGAGAACTTCGCTTTTACACTCAGCTCTCTTTTCACCATGAGCGGTACAGCATCTGCTTCACTGCAGCGACACCACCAATTCTTTTATCGATCTCCCGAGGTCCTGTAAACATAAAATAGCAAAATAAAGTTATATCCAAAAGAAGCTTCTCATTTCATATCCTGGTTAAGGACTACAGTCTAACTTTAACCAGACAGATGATCAGCAGTTTGCTCTGAGCATTTGTCCTCATTTGGGTGCTCAGAAGTGAGAGTGCAGCTTCGAGCCAATAAATGTCGCCTTACATAATGCGCCAACTTGGTGAGAAAGTTTAAAAGAATGCATGAATCATGCTCATGTTAACAAAAAAAAAAATCAAAGAACTAAAGTTCTCTTAAAACAGATTAAATGAAGAATGAAAAAATGTTGAGAGGTTAGCATGTAACAAGTCTCAGAAGTGTACATGTTTACCCCGGAGACTCCATTAGAGGCTATGAAGCAAATCTTAATGTTTGAAAGCAGATGTCTTACAATGGTAGAAAGTGTCTTAGTGCTCTTGCTGTGCTGGGATATGGGAGGCTGTCATGAACAAAGAATCTCTGTTCGGCTAATATGGTCTACTGCAGCTGTTAACTGGAGTTTAATAATGGTCCACACAACAAGCATCCTGGAAGAGTATCACAGTTAATGGACCCCGACTGCCACTATAAGCAGTTTTTTTCTGTGAATCAATGAAAGCTGAAAGACTGTGTCATCACACTGAAACATGCACTCATCTCGCTGCACAAATGAATGAATGTTAAACATGTCTCCCCCATGTCTCTTTTTTTCCCCCGCCTTTTATTTCAGAAACACGTGTCTGCTTTCCTTTCATGCTTGACTTCCATGCTCATTTTGGGGGGTAGTATCAGCACTTCACAAAGAAGGGAATGAGCATCCACCGATTATCTGAGAGATAGGGGAAAACAGTACAGATGCCTTTTCAGTTATCAAATAATGAAATGTCACATAGACGTGATCTTTTGAATGGTTTCAGTGGCATCAATAATGCAAGTGCACGGATGCTGAAACAGTGGCATGCTACAGTAAACTCATTCAAACTTATTAGGCCTCTCTGAATGATTTGGATGATAAACATCATCTTTTATCAGTGTTCCTACCAAATAAATATATTTCAAACTCTCAGCACTTTTGATTGTAACAAGTTTTTTTCTTCATTTGTGTGACTGACATTTAATTATCTTTTGTACTAATATTATTTCTCTCTTTTCAAACTCTTGAATTCATCCTTTTCTGTGTTTCCCTCATAACAGAAAAAAAGTTGTTCAACGTCCTGTTATGACAATCTGCTGAGGCGACCCACTTGTAAATGTTGTGTTGACAAATTAATTCTCAGCACTCGATGCAGTGTTTCGTTCAAACTCCTTTACTCAGAGATATAATGATGGCAATTTTTGTACAGTACATCCAGTCCAAAAAAAGGGAAAACAGAGGCATTGTAGCAAAGACCAACACTGCATGTCAAGTCTAGAACATACAGTAGGTGCAAAAATAATCCAAATGATGGCGGTAGATTGGTGTGTGGTGAGTAAGTGAGGTGAGTGCAGCGCTGTACAAAAACTGGTACAAATTGGGTTTTATGCATTGAACAATGCATTTAAAGCTTAGATGTACTGTGAAAGCAAGAAATAGTAGAAGCATATTATAAAAATATAATAAAGAAGATCACAGGTTTTTGCGGCGAGTTCAGCTCTACGGTGTGGACGACAAATGGCTTTAAACTTTCAGCAAACTACACAAATTGTGAATGCCTAAGTAGTAGAACAATTTCTTTCACAATCAACAGAGAATATTTTGAGTCAATTGTGAGCTCAATATCAAAACACCAAATGACAAAATATATTTTAGAAGAATGACGTGCTGTACAAAGAAACATTGGCGAACTTGTTGTTTCTGTTGGTGTGTCAGTCTGTTATTAAAACCTTGCGGCATTGTGTGTGTTATCTGCACATTATCCCTGTGCTTGTGTGGATTTTTGCCATTAAGGCCTTAATGCTGCCTATGTCGGCCCTGGACCCTCCTGCAGAAGACATCTTAAATTTCAAGAGTTTCACTTCCTGGTTAATGAAAGGTTAAAAAATAAAGTAAATTTATAACATAATCAGGTGTGTCCAAATGACCGGTGGCCCAAACTATTTATTGTTTTAGTTTTGTTTTTGTTGTGCCATTAGCATTTTGCCTTAATTGGTTGGGTTTTTATTTATTTTGTGTTTTTGTTAAAACAGCAACTTTAAGTGTTGGCTCTTCATTTTTGGTCAACAAACACATCGGCCACTTAAACTTTTTTTTTTTTTGTTTGTAGCCACGAGTTGAAAATGTTTTTTATATGATTCATTGGCCTCTATAATTAACTTCCACTATAAGTTGTCCCGAATTACTGACTGCAGAACCTTTCCTTTCCATTTTAATTAACCAAGGCTTAAAGAGAGAGCGGGGAAAGTGAGAGAGGAAAGAAATGAGAGTGAAAGAATGAAAGAGATCAGATCTTAAGTAACTGGCAGCTGCTTTGACAGAAAATTAGATTAATTTTCTGCTGAGAGCAATCACTGTGATTTGAACTGATTAGTTCTAGGAAGATTTCTGAGGAAGCACCAGTTGTGTGTGCTTTAAGAAGAGCAACACACATTTACCCCGCCAACTCAAACAGGTGCTTTTTCATGTTGGGCATCTGTCATGTCTCTAGATTTACAAGCGATGACAGTTTCACTGAATCATTCTTTAAAATGGTTGAAGTGATTAAAAGGATCTTGTTGTTGTTCCTTTCTGGAGACAGGATTCAGATTGTGCAGTATGTGGGCAGGGCTAATACCCTAACTTCAGCAGTGGTTTCAAAATAAAGCAAACATGAAGCTCAAACAACAGACATGGTTGACAAACGGCTGGTCCATGCTCGCAGCTGTTGAATAAATTTGGTGACACAATAAAATAAATAAATAAAATGTAATTATTACTAAAAAGATATAAGAAAGATAAGTTTGTAATTCAATGTAAGCAAACAAAGGCTGTTACTTCACCCTTTCCCACAAACATTTTGGGATGTCATTCCCAGATGTTGGTGATAACGTTCAAACTAACAGTATCCTGGTTGGAATATCTGGCTGAAGCCTTCAGCTGACTCATTGTGAATGAAAATGATTCTTCAGAGTCAATTTACAAGTGCTCCAGGGGCTCAGATTTTCAAGTTCAATCAACCTTATTAACATCCCTGTATACATGGCCATGTGTTTCTGATCTTTAAAGTGCAGTTATGTCTTAATTTCCTCATAATTTAAGCATTTAAACTTTCTTCAGAAATAAAGAATGTCCAGAAATGTGGATAAGTTGACAAATCAAAATTGCCATTGCCATTGTAAGATTTGTACTGGCTATATTGTCTAGTTTTTTAAAGTTGACAAACTGAAGCAAACATTTAATCACTGATCTTTGTAATGAGGTGCATCCGTGGCTCTCTTAGGCTACGTCCACACTAATGTGTTTTTGTTTGAAAACGCATCATTTTGTCTCCATTTTGGCCACCCGTCCACACTGAGACAGAGTTTCTGGTCAGGGAAAACGGAGCGTTTGGGCGCAGTGTGGACGGCCAAAATGGAGACTTTTAAAAACGATGACGTATGTTAGTCATATGATGCAGTCATGTGACCACTTCAACCACAATGGTCAGACGGCATCGTACAGCAGTTGTTTTGTTTGCTCAAAGTTTTTAGTGGCCGTATTGAAGATTAATATGTACTCATTTGTGACTCGGAGCAACAACTCCACCTCATTATCATTCAATTTGAAACATTCGGTGCTTTTTCTCAGCATTTCACCGCTCGTTTTAAAGAGCCGGAAAGTAAATAAACAACACATGGAAATTACGCAGGTCGAATCATCCTACGTTTCACGCATGTGCAGTACTGGAACGTAAGTGTTTTGCACCATTTTAATGTGGATGTGCAACTGCGTGAAAACAAATCAAAATGATAGTGTGGACATGGAGCGTTTCCAGACGAAAACTGAATTTTCAAAACTATCCGGACTAGTTTGGACCTGGCCTTAAACTGTGAGGGATATTTTGATTTTGGTGCAGCTGTCTGCCTAGAGGGAAGAGGGACTGAAAAGCAATCCACTGTTGTTCTGAGTGGTTGCCTTTATCTTTTTGTGAACAAATTGACCATATCTTATGATACGATCAATCTTATTATGAAACAGTGGATAACGCCTCCATCTGTGAAGGCTCACAGGTTCAGTGATTTGTTTGGTGAGCACGAGCATTAGGTGAATCATATGCTACCTTTGCTATTACTACATCTCTGACTTTATCAGCAAAACATCAAAAAAAGGGAATATCTTTTGCAAGAATGGTGTTCCACTTCTGCAACTGAGCTCCAGAATCAATACCAAAGCTCATCATAACTGTTCAGGTGGCACTTCAAGATGGTGCAGCATCTCGACTTTGATTTGTGTCTTCGGAACACTAGAAACATCAAATAATAGTGAATTGTGGGCAGGATTAGAATTAACATTAGCTAAAAAAAAGTCTCTGTAAATGAAACCTGGACGAACAGCAAGACATGTTGACAAAACATGTTACACGCAGTTTGTCTTGCCACAGGATTTCAGTCAGGTTGTTGTCTGGACTTTACGTGCAATAAACAATTATACGACCCAACAATCATTAGATCCCCTATGAGCAAGCACTTTGGCGACAGTGGGAAGGAAAAACTCCCTTTTTAACAGGAAGAAACCTCCAACAGAACCAGACTCAGGGAGGAGTGGCTATTTACCATGACCGTTTGGGCTTAGGGGAGGAAGGTAGGACAAAGACATGCTGTGGAGGAGAGCCAGAGACTAATAGTAAATAATAACTGAATATGGAGAGGTGTATAAACACATAGCCTTGTGGTTTGTTCAGGTGCAACTCTGCAAACTAATGCTGCCATGTTCTTCCTTTGCAATCCATAACAAACAAGCTATATGTGTTCAGTCTTTTCCTTATAAGTGAACTTTAACATTTGACATGCTAACTGAGCCTGAATCTGAGATGCAGATCTTATGCATTTTGCAGTTTCTCTGAACATCATTTGCTTGGACATCAAGACAGATTGGCAGCTGCCTTGAACCTTTTCTACAAAAATCTTTCTCACTGTAGAATGATGGAGTTCAAATTGTTTGAAAATGGCCTTATAACCCTTCCAAAATTGAAGAACAGCTACTTCTTGAAGAGCATTCTTCTTTGGCATTACGTCAACCCACACCTGAATGCTCCAGACCGGTAAATTGTCCAAACTTTTGCTTTTATAGAGGTGCTCACAGACCACTGATGATCTGTTAATTAAGTGGATTTGATTAGCAGCACTTGGCTGCTACTTACCCTTTTAATTCCTAAAGAAGGACTAAGGATGTGCTTACTTTTTCACATAGTGCTTCTGTATTTTGGCTCAGTTAGAGGGACTAATGGGTGACATAAAGTTGCAAATTGAGAGTCTGCATCAGGAGATACAAAAGGTCTTACCCTCACTCAGGGAAGACGTCAGGGAAGACCTTAAAAAACTGTGAAATGAACGCTCTCATAAAACACAAGTGCTGTACTGGTTACAGAAAAAGAATGGAACACACGGAAAGTAATGGATACAGCACTCAATCAAGTGATAATTAAAACAGCAACTTTGTAAAAGTTACAAGACAAATGCACCAATCTGGAAATTAGAAGCTGTCAACAAAACCTGCACATAATAGGCATTAAAGAGGGCAGTGATTATTTCCAGCAGAAATTTTTCAGTAGTTCTTGACAGTGAAAACTTTGTCATGCCTATCACCATAGACTGACCAATACCACAGCAAGGAGAGCATGTGCAAGTCTTAACTATTCACCAACTTTGCTACAGAAACAAATAGGAAATTCTGAAAATAGCAAGAACCAAAGGCCAACTGACTCACAAAGGCCCCCCTGTGCAATTTTTTAGGGACATAAAGTTTGAAGCTGGTAAATTACATTCAACAAAATGAAAAACAAGCTATGAGGCTTGGGTATCCCCTACAGATTTTTTACACCCCCAGGAACAGATCCTTATGCTGTATGGTACCAAGCATTCATTCAGTAACATCCATGAAGCTCACAGATTCAGAAAACAACATATGCAAGCTTTACGAGATGACTGACTAGCCACTAATTCCTCTTTTAAACTACAGTAATTGTTACTTGCCTTGACTCGACACAATCTGGTGCAGTTTTTAGGGTTTTTTAGAAAAGATGCTTAACTGCTTGTAAAGGGCTTTTTGCATACATTGGCAATGGGAGTACAATTGGGGATATCTGGCCACTCCTTAAAGAGAACCCGCTGATGGTGATAAAATTATACGTGAATCCAAACAAACAGACTAGGGAGGTGATTCACTGTAGAATGAATTCAGAACAGATTTGTAAATTTAAATGATATTTTCAGGAGGCTGTATCTGAAATTGTTAGTTTTTATATTTGATACATCTGATCTATATAAAAGGTCGACCTAATGTCAATTAAATGGAACAAGGGAAAAGGAAAAACAAATGCAAATCCTCCTTGTGTTCTGGGAAACACCATGTAAGTTTAACTTAAAGGTATTGAAACCTGAAATAGTATTACTATTATTTTCACTTTTTCTTCCTTAGCTTTCCTTTTTCTTTTTCAGCCTTTCAGCAGCAGTAAGACAGAGAGCTTTTTTGGATTATTCTAGTTCCCATGGCGAAGTTTGTTGTTTTATTTTGTTTGAATAAAAAGCAAACACTCCATGGATATGCAACAAAAATATGGGATGATAGTTAATGAAAATTTAAACTGTATTATAGCAGGGCAACAAAATGTAGACCAGTTTGTTACCACAAAAGGTTTGAATAGTGTTCTTTAAAGGAACAATGTGTTGACCCACCTTAAAGGTGAGCCATAAAAAATCAAGCCATAACAGATCATTTTTGCAGATGTGTAGGAAACGTATTTCACTGCACATCCAATCTAAAAAATATTACAGACATTATGATATCCTCATTAGGGATGGGAATTGATAAGAATTTAGCGAGTCTGATTCCATTATTGATATCATTGGCTCATTGGCTATGCTTTGAGAGTTACCACCATCACTAAGTAGCACATAAAACACATTACAGGTAAAACATGAACAGGTAGAAATGGAGGCTGCAAGTCTGACTGCTCATCACTAACTTTGTTACTTGTTGTCGATGAAGGCCTGGCTGATGGCCTTTAACATTAATCTGGGTTCTTGGCTATCTTGACTATGCTGTCGGTGCAGGTGTTTTCATAGATCCAAAGTTCTGTTAGCAGAATAATGCAGTTTTTTTTGTTTGTTTGGTTTTGCAGTTTGCATGTTAAAGGACAGTACTTGCATCGTTTTGTGCAACAAAAATAAAAGTAATCTCCATATCCATGAAGATTACAGACTGCACTGCTATTTTCCTATTAGCACATAAACTGAAATCAGCTGATTGTAGTGCAAGTGCAAATGGAGGCAGTAAGCAGGATCAATAGTCAAAAGGACAAACAAATTCAAGGAATTGGACTACCGTACTGGGAACAGAATCCCAGTCTCTCCCCTATTTGCTCTCCCTCCTGCTTTTTATCTATGTGTGTGTGGGATAACTGTGCTTAACTCCTCATGTGTATGGGGGTCACTGCTATAGTTTCAACAGGCACACCTGGTTCTATATATATTTCACCTGCAGTATATAATTTCAGCCCTCCTCTCCTTTCCTTGCTAGATTGCTGAGCTGTATTGAGTGATAGTGAGACCCAGGTCTCCTAGTAGTAAAAGCTTGTTTACCTGTCAGTGAAATGTACTACATACTTATCTCTCTTGTTCTCCTTTGTTGCAGAAATCAACCCCAGTGTGCCTGCCTTACCAATGAGAAAAACCTGCCTGTCCCATCGCCCATGAGGAAAAAACTCTTTAGAGTCTAACCTGTGAAAACTTGAACCACTTGGTTGCCATACTTGAGAGACTTTAAGAACCTACCCGAGAAAACAGCAGTAAAATCAGTTCCAACTTACCTGCAACCTCAGGAAATAGTTATCTTTACCACATCTTAACCACATTGTTATTTAAGGATGCTATCTAGACAAGAGAACAGAAATGTTTTCTGAACACTGCAAACTGTTTCTAACCTGGGTTTGAATCCTTTGAGTTAAGGCTGGTAGTATTTGAGTAAGTATCAAGAGACAAACTTTATGTCGGAGGTGGCGAAGGCACATTCTTTACTTAAGTAGTAGTAAGTCCAGATACCTTTGTTTAAAAATGTTACAAGCTGAAAAATTGATTAAACTTCTTTACTCACCTAAAACTAAAAGTTTAGTATGGAGTCTGAAAGGTACTGCTAGTAAGAAATCAAGGACATTTCTGTCAGCAATTCTTGTGCAAGTTAACTGAACCTCATGTTATATTTATGTATTAACTATAATAATTTACAAACTTTTTATTTTCACTTTGCCTCCACATTATCTGGGGGTTAGAGTGGGATTTGGGAGATGAGGGAACCCTAAGAGGAGTGTTAGTGGCTCAGCATGGAGTGAAGAATGACACCTTGCAGGCTGTGATCAGCTGACCTGTACTGCTGCTGCTCTGTGGTTTACTGCTTTGTGGATTCAACAAGCTGTAACCCAATTATTCCAGATCACTTTAATTCCTGAGTAAATGCAATAGATTATGCATATATTATCTTTTTGCTTTTTTTACACCTCTGTACGCTGTAAGGACCAAATAGGATTGTCATTTATGTATAATTGTTCCCATCAATTATCCTCAAATCAGTTTCATGTTTGAGGGCACAGTTTTAAAAACCTAAAGGTAACGAGCCTGTCTTGAAAATGTAAGGAGTAGAAAGTACTTAAGTTATCTATATATATGTGTGTGTTTATTGTCTGGCAACACTTTAAATTCAAATTCAATTTTCCAATTTTCCCCTCCGATAACAGACAAGCTGAAAGTATGCCTACTAATACATATGCACAAATATCCACATTAGCTAACCAGCAGGAACTGACTAAATAAAGTAAAACAAATTGAGTAGAATAAAGCAGAGAATCTGTAGAATAGATAGACTCTACTTCCATCTGTAGATGAATCACTGTTCATCCAGTGTTTGTAGTTGATCTCTAGAAAATACACTTCAGCACACAGACATCATATTAATTTATTTATTATTATTTTATTTATCACATAAAAGAAATGCCTTTGACCATGAAATGATCAAAGTCAGCTAACCAGCCTGAGTTACTAGAATGCCTCACGATGTGTGGACCAAATTAATTAGTTTACTGGAGTTTCCTCACTCAATAATGAAGCACTGGGCACCTTCGGTCATTGGTGTTCCAGACACAGCTGACTGTGAAGAGACTTACCCAGTATGTTTTTCCTGAGAATACCCTGAAGATAAGCTTGCTGGCACAAATAATGTGTAAATGGGTTTGGTCTGGTTGTCTCTATGACCCTACCCTAAAAGAGCTTCAGATTAAATACAGTTAACACCAGTAACTACTAATAAATGTGTTAAGCTGTGCCAGAAAATTGTGCCACACTTACAAAAAAAACCTAAGCTGATATTCTCACACTTAACTGACACTCATTAATTTATTTTTGTTATGGTTCTTTTTAAAACATTTTTTTACACATTGTGAAGGGACGTCATCGCATTGTCATGGGACCAATTTCTTAGCAGGGGGTGGTTGTGTTGGGTGTTTGAAACTATGACAAAATAACATATGAAAAAGTGATACAAAAACAAATCCCTTATCAAGTTATGGTCAGAGAAAGACCACGTGCGCTTTCTCTGACAATAATGTAAAATTATATACAAAAACCAATACTGAAGATGAGATTTTTTTCTCTTCAAATTACAGCTGCAGAACATGAATAAACAAATACTATTCTATGCATCATGCAATTAAATTATTGAGCTAGGTCACAGTTTTAATGAGTGTACTATCAAGCAATAATAGGTTTCTAATGAACTTCAAATAATTGGGTATTGATTGAAACGGGTGCAGCAAGTTAATTTCGAAGTTGTGACATGAAAGATTTAAGGGCAAGAGGCCCATCATTAAAAAGAAATGTTTAACAAGGGGTACAAAAAAGCGAGAAACCGACACGTAAAAATGAAATAACAACGTCATTAATGGATACTGATAACGGCGCCTTGCTTATCATCACTGTTCAGCACGGGCAACACTCAGTTACAGGGAGCGTTGCAGCCAATCAATAATTAGCTTGGAAATATTTATCCCTTCTATCAGAGGCCCCACAGAGATCCTTTGATCTTCGGTGTGTCAAATGATCACGCTGGAAATTAATTGTACACGGATAACAGAGTCAAAGAGACACAGAACACCAGACGCAACCCATTTACATTTGTTTCATTTTTATTTTAATTAACAATTTTTTTTCGTCTTGTCATTGCAATTTAATTCTGTTTCGTTTAGTTATCGCGCCAGTTGTCATCAGCATTGGTTTTGGGTGCAGGTGACCGAATCCTGCTCAGCAGACTCTCACTCAGTGATGTTTAAGCTAATAAATGAGATATGATCCAGAAATTACATCTGGTGGACATGGATTATGTGAACACAAACAAGATTAAGTGATTCATCAAATTACGTTACGTAATTAGCAGTATTCCCATTCATCCCATGAGAGTGGTCAACTATAGGCCCAAATGTGAAGCAAGGTTTTGGAAATGATATGGTTTGAGGGCAGATGGCACTCATTTATTCAAATTCTTATGTTGACATCATATAGGACCATCTGTCTGAAAGCATAAGAGATTAATTATTCCTGCTGGGATCATGCTGATATTCATTTAAAATCACAAACAAATTTAGCAACAAATGGTTAAAAAAATGGAAACTTGTGGTATGGACTTATAAAAAAAGGAAAAAAATTGAATCGTGTGTGTGTATGTGTATAAAAAGAGGAGCAGAAGACCTAAGATGTTTTGAATGTGAAGAATCTTTGTATGACAAAAATAGTCATTAAATTCCAGCTGATGGTAGAAATTCGACTGGACAATACACTAGCTTCTGAAACCGAGGATACACTCTCTTTTATTATTGCATCGAATTATATTTTTGTTAAATAAATGATGAAAAAGATCATTTTTCCTTGTGGTGTAAGATATCACCTTCATCTTTATCAGTTTCAAAGAGAATCAAAGATTTGCCCGTCCAAATAAAAAACAACAATTTCTACTTCACGGCACTTACTTTTACACATGGCTGTACTTTCGAACATGCATTAAATGCCATTTCAATCAGTGGATTACTTTGAATGACAACTACCCTTAGTAACACACAGGAGCACCATAATTAGGATGATTCTAAGGGCCCTGGCTGAGGAAGGGCCCAGAAGACCAGATCCCCTTTTTTTTTCTTATTTCTTTTTCTATATACGTTAATTGTGCTAGGGCCCCTCCTACACATAATGTGTATTTTGACCATATATTTAATAATATTTAACAAATAATGTATTATAATAATGTACTGTTTATGACACACCCCTCCCTTTCACAATGGTCCGTTCCACCTGTCTGTCCAAACTACGGTTGCT